>WWET01000870.1:28683-45951 GCA_011038615.1 Limnodynastes dumerilii | reverse complement strand
ACACGCAAAATAATTTAAGTTTTTTTTCACCCCTCACATTGCAACATGTATAAACTGTTTTGCCCTTTAAAAAAAAGTTGTGACATTTAACCCAAAATGATTATGGCCCAATTTAAAAAAAACATTATATGGATCTATATAACCTTCTAAATCATAATGTCATCTCTTCATTGAATAAGCAGAAAAGTAGCCCTGGCCCCACGCATCTCTTTTGAGATAGCATCCAACTGCAGTGTTCTCTGCAATAGCCTTAGACATAGATCCAGATATCAGTGCAAATATGAATACAGCACATGTGCCACAGATTCATTTGTAGAAATGGGTAATAAATGTGTGCTCTTATGTTCTGCGCAACAGTGATACGTCACGTCAGCTGGTGTATGCTCACCTCTTGATCAGGCCCATTAAATGCAAACTCAGCACAGCCTAGTGACTGTAATGAGCGCTGCAGGCTAATGTTACATGCCGCTGTGCTAAACGGGCAAGTGTGTAGCTGCTTACCTTCATATTGCCGGTGTCCCGCGCTGTCCCCACCGCCTCCTTACATGCTGTTCCATGCCATGTAAACAAAGTCACGTGGCGTGTGCTCTAACTCTCTCTTTCTCTGTTTTCATTGGAATGTTCTCCAGACCAGGGGAACATGCTATCAGTTTTTGAGGCTGGGAGGCTGCTGGCCAATCAGGGGTCTGACAGTGCCGGTTATAGCGTTCATAGCATTTCTGCAGCTATCCAGCTTCTCCAGTGCTATCCTGTCTTGGCTCTTTTCAGGTTCCTGTAATGTTTTCATTGTTCCTTGGTGTTTCTTCATTGTTCCCCTTTCCTCTTCTGTGCTTTGCTTGTCTTGTCCATCTGTCCAGGCGTTTTCCAGGATTTTCTGTTGTTGTGGTGTGCGGTGTGTCACTGTCCTCACATATATTGTTCTATTTCCACCTCTCACTAGTGAACATGTGTGTCATTTCCTCACAGTCCATTCTGTATTATACCATCTGGCACTAGTGTGTGTGTATTTTCATCCTCACACATTTATTCTGTGCTTTAACATCTTGCGCCAGTGTGTATTATCATCCTCACACATTTCTCCTATGCTGTACCATCTAGCTTCTGGGTGTGTTGCCATCCTCACCCAGTTTGCCTTCTGTTTCCACTTGTCTCCAGTGGTGGTGTATTCCTCCCTGCATTAATTTGCTACTCTATTCCGCTGTTGGGCTCTGTAGTCACTTATGGCAGTTTCCCTGTATTTTCTCCCAGTTCATATGTGCTGTGGCCTCAGTCTCCCATATTTGTGGTTCTAGTGTTCCTGTCCACTGGGGACTGCGACCTGCTGGGTGTCCTTGAGCCCAGACAATCCCCACCATTATGGGCTCTAGTGAAGACTAGGCCCTGGGTTAGGCTCCGCGCCCTGGTGGGTGGTACCTAAGGGTAGCGTAACAGCTAATACAAAGAGGAATAGTGCTGCATATTTAAGATAATACAAATACAGTAATTAGATGGAATGGTTTAAAAAGTTGAAGAATGTCACAGTGGGTTTACACAGCACTGGACTCAGCACGATGTGGGTGATTTTGTGTAAGTGTTTTCAAATTCATTTCTTGGGGGGGGGGCACTTTACTGTGTATGCTGTATTTGTATGTTTTTTTTCTTTTTTGATAAGGACTGGTAATCTCTCATGGCTCAATGTATTCAAAAGTATGGACCTGATTGAAATTTAAGAAGCTCTGGCTACTTACCTGCAGAGTTTAAAAAAATCACCTATAGCACATGCGTAGTACACAATCTATGTACCACTTAGATGCTCAGAATAACTACGTGTGGTCTAAAAAGACAGCACGTAGTGATTTAAGTAAAATGATGTGTGCCAGAGCCACCTTGGAAAAAAACCTTAAAAAAGGCTTTTGAGCCGAAATGCATTGGTTGACTTGCTAAATACTCATTCCAATATGGGCAGTGTGGGCACCCTTGCATCCAGATCTCTGGAGCAGAGGTACCGGTCTCAGCTGAAGATTTTATACATACATGCGTTTATAGGACATTATAATATATGTCCAAATACTTTTGTGAGTATATATCTCTTTGATACTTTTTTCAGCTTAATAAAGGTTTTATACCATTGGCGCTTCTGCTTTCCTTTCTTTCCTATTCTGCCTCCTGATTGGTGCTACATGTACCCATGGTGGTCGGGACTGAGGTTTGGATGTCCGAAGTGGAACCGAGGCTTGAGTAGTGGAAACCGGGAGCAGACACCGACAGTGAGAGGAGGAAAAACATTCCATTTACCTCAATTGCTTCATACTTACTATGTTTTTGGAGACATTGGGCCTGATCCAGACCTATGCTGATGCCCTGTGCTTAGTAAAGCACAGCATATTGGCATTTACTTCCCCCAGCACTCTCCCTGTCCCAGCGTATTTTCCCTATCTTACGCCGGCTGAAGGCTACCCTAACTTCAGCATGTGTAAGCAAGGGAAAATATGCTCGGACAGGAGCATTTTAACTAAAACCCCTCCCTCCTAACATTTGTGTTGTAACGGCGAGGGACGCCCCCTCAGCTATTACTACGCTTTTACTACGGACGCTCTTTCCTAGATCGGGCATTTCCGTAGTTACGCCAGCCAACATCTGGCCGGCGCATGCTTGGATCTGCATTTCAGCCGATCTTATGCTTACGTCCGACGTATTACCGCCGGGCAGCGTAGGTCTGGATCAGGCCCATCGTGCCAAGCAGTGCTGTATGGACTGCACGTTGCCACTGAAGTCCAATACAACATAGCAACTTTAAAATCGGGCCGGGACAAAACCCCACAGACTTCAGAACTGTGCGCTGTCTTAAGGTTTTATCTATAGAAACACCTGTCTAAGAGTTTTGGACATAGTGTTGATCAGGCATATTGACATATATTATTACAAGTGTGATAGTAAAGCTGGTCAGTGTCTGTGTGCAGTAAGCAATTCAAAGATATACAATTAACTTGACTCCCCCTGCAATAAACATGGTTTAGCCCAGGAGTAACTAATTTCAAGCACTTACTTAAGTCTGGATCTAGCCCAAGATCTGTCTCAGATACATAGGAGGTAAGGAAGGACAAGTTTTAAGGGGTTCTTCTAGATATGTTAGCGCTAACATTAAAAACACATAATATATATCCCACAATAGGGAGTTGCTCTTTGGAGTTTGGAGTCAGAATCTAATTTGGAGAAGAGGCAGTTCCAAGTTAGTTAACTGTCAATTTAAAAACATACAATACAGAAGAGGCAGTTCCAAGTTAGTTAACTGTCAATTTAAAAACATACAATATATGACCCAGTATAGGGACTCTCGCTAGGACAGAAAACAGAAAAGCTTTGAAAGTGGTTGGTGGCTTATCATATAAATGCAAATGTAATAAATAATAACTAATCATTTTGCATTTTATTTTATAGCAATGCAGATTAACTTCTGGATATCGGCAATGTGCTGGGACTGTTTCTTTTGTGTGTGTGTGTAGGACTTTACCTTAAACCCTTCTGTGTGGACTACTGAATTGTACATAAGTGCTTAGCCAAGCCCTTACTTTACAATTTACA
Source organism: Limnodynastes dumerilii (assembly GCA_011038615.1). Classification (NCBI taxonomy): domain Eukaryota; kingdom Metazoa; phylum Chordata; class Amphibia; order Anura; family Limnodynastidae; genus Limnodynastes; species Limnodynastes dumerilii. The sequence goes on along the minus strand of WWET01000870.1, from coordinate 42,390 downwards.
TGCCTCTGCCCAGCCTTGGGGAAGGGGGGGGGGTGATATCTGCACAGAGAGCAGCATCGGTCAGCTGAACTCCTTTGCATACATAATGGTACTGCGCAGTCTCTTCTCATGTCATTTTCAGAGCAGAAAAAAATTTTTTTAAGCATTTTAATTGGTGAAATTGATTTTTAAAAAGTAGTCAGTATATTGTAGTGTATGCAGAGAGTAATTCTAAAAGTGATTTATTTAAAAAAAAGTTTAATATTATATTTATTAGGTGTGTAGGCCTATGTTATACAGTAACTAAGAGTAGTTTTTAATTGATTAACACATTTGGCCTTGGGATTTTTTGTAATATAGTTTTACATTTTCTGAGTTTGGTTGTTTTTAAAAATAATGTTTAAAACTATATTATTATTATTATTATTATTATTATTATTATTATTGTTGTTATTATTATTAATAATAATAATAAACATACATGACATACAAGACACCTGTTAAATATCTTTAAAAAAATAAACTTTAAAAAAACAAGATTGTGTAGGCTTCAGTATTACCCCTCTCAGCTTATGTACCTATACAAATCCGTTCAAATACATGCTCATGACTAGCTATCCAGAGATGCTACTGTTAAACGCTGGATAGAGTGCACGTATTTTCCATAGTTTGCATCAGCTTCTGCTGTACAAGAACAATGGATTAGGTTCATGATCTGAGTGGAATTATTTTGGGATTTAGGGAGTTCGGCAGGAACTGGTGACAGTTTAAATTGACACTCATCGTGAGTGATAACAAAACTGGACCAGATTCACAATTGCGTGCGTAAAGAGACTTACACTAGTCTCTTGTGTAAGTCCCCTTGACAAGTAACAGCAGTGCATGTGTGTTCCAGATGTTATGTGTCGTAAGAACTTCTGTAGAAGGTGCCGGCCCCTCAAATCTGTATGTTGAAATCCCACCACACAGGCCAGATGTTAGGCATGGTAGTGAAGGGTTGGGGTGGGGAGAAGCAAATCTGTGCGGTCAGGGGTGGATTGGGAAAATAAAGTGGCCCTGGAAAAAAATCTGGAAGAGGCCTCCTGTGGGCGGGACTAAATAAATTCTAGGAGTGGCTAACCAGAAAGTAGGTGGGCAAGCACAGTTATATTAGTCCCTTAGTCCCTGCCCTAAACTATAAATTGTTAAACATCCAACAGGCAGCACTACAAGTATTTGTAGGTAAACTGTTAACTAGGTTTTGTGTTGGAGGTAACAAGAGTGGGGGATACCAGTGAGTGTTTACCATATATTTGAGTCCACCTTTACTGGAGCATTGTGTGAGGTTATCCTTCTACTGTTTGTCTTTTCTTCTACAAATTGAGTGTTTCTATATAGTACAGGACTGCCAATGTTTTATTAGTGTATATGTTTTATGGTATTATGATTTAATTTAATAAAGATATATTATCATATTGTAATAACTTGGGCAACTTTGATTATTTTATTTGTTGTTATTTTATTACTGCATTTTATATTTGGTGTCTAATATAGTGCTTACTAATTTTTTCTATAATATATCTCTCTCACACACACAGTGTACCCCACATATATAAACACACACAGTGCACTCTATATACATATATACACACACAAGCACAAAGTGCACTCCATATACACACACACATACACATACACATACACACACACACACACACACACAGTGTGACACAAAATACATTAATTATATACACAAATTAAACTATGAACCTACCTTACACTGGATTTTGATGGACTCATTTCCTTCTCCTGTCGCATCTGGTCAGCAATCCTGGGACAGTGCAATTCCCCTGCATTATGCAATCCAGAAGAGAAGCACAGACCATGACTGACACTGACACACACACTCCCACAACTAGACATAACTGTTACATACACAAATACACATAACTATCTATCCACAAAATACATTCACATTCTCTTGATTCTCCTATCCCTGTATCCTTTCTCTATCCCAGCCCCCTCTCTCTGCATTGCCTCTAATCTCTCCCATCCCCATCTCTCTAGCACTCTAATTGTAACTGATTGACATTTCTGATCTACCTATGAACAGCATAGAATAGCTGCTCATAGGTGGATCATAGACATCAATCAGTGACAATCTTGCTATTGCATGCACAACCCCTGCAGTATAGTGCCGGCTGCCGCTACTATTTCTATAATGGCAGCCATTTTCTACATTAATAATAAAAAAAAAAGGATAAATTGAATTTTAAAAAAAAATTACACCAGGCCTGTGACGGGCATTCCCCCTCCCCTTTCCCCGCTCTGCATATACACACACACTCACTGCACACCAGATAAATACACATAGTGCATCCCATATACATACATACACACACACTCGCAGTGCACTCCTAACGCACACAAACAGAGTACACTTCACACATACACACAAACACACACACACACACACAAAAACACAGTGCACTTCAAACACACACACACACAATGCACTATATACACACAAAGCACTCCATACACACACATACACTCACATGCACAGTACACTCCATCATGCATACACAGTGCAACCCAGATATACACACACACACATACACACACACACACAACTGCATAAACATATACACTCACATGCACAGTACACTACACGCACACACACACACACACACTTATACCTGTTAGATCCTGCAGTTAGCAGCCCCGCAGAGACAGGAAGGAGGAGGAACCCTCTTACAGTTATCAGGAGGCTGCCTCTGCCCCACACTGCAACAGGAAGCCTTGCAATTGGCTGCCTGTTGCTCTGTAGCAACGGCTGGGACCGCCCCCTGGCAACTGTAAGATGATCTCTCCTTCTGCAGGTGCCGAATCTGCCGTTGGTTCATTAGCTGCTCTGTCTCTGTTACTGAGAGAGGCCTCTGCAGTACAGGACCTGCACTGAGCCAATGACCGGGACGCAGCAGCTCTGATCTGCAAAGATTAAAAAAAACATGTGCTGTGCTGATGAGGCGGCCTCCGTGCAGCCTCATGAGGGTACCATCCTACCGGGAAAGTTCCCGGGAAGGCCTATTGCCAATCCACCCCTGCGTGTGGTAAAGTTCAGGTAGGGTTCTGGATATTAAAGGCCGTATTCAGAGATCCGTTTTTGTTCTGTGCGTATTTTTAGGATCGGATCGACTGCGCATTAACTGTTCATGCATAGTAACTTTTATATGCCGTCAATGTAGAGGATAAACACGGAAATGCCTAAGGGACGGACTTATGAATCGGGCGTGGAAAAATCCGCACCTAAATCCGACGGAAATATACGCACCGAAGGATTAGCATAGAAATGGGCGGGGGGAAGCATTTAGATGATGGAAAGTGGGTGCGCTTACAGTTATAGGGCTGCAAATATATGCACCTAAGACACATAAGTAAGTGAGTGCGGTTAGTTAGGGCAAGTCAGTGCAGGTCTAAGTCTACGTCCGCGCAGAGAAAGCAAGGGGAGTGACTGGGATTTTGGTGGGTGTAACTTGCTCCGTCTTGCTCTGTAGGTGCGAATATTTGCGGCCCAATCGCAAGACGGATCTCTGAATACGGCCCTAAGTGTCTAGAACTCCATAAGAAGGAGGGCAGTGATAGTGGCATGCATTCCCCTCCTCCGTGCTTACCTACAGATCTCCAAGCGGAAGTCCCATAAAAATCTGAATAAGGGCAACTATTATTTGCAAAATGCTAGTTAATTTTTGTTTCTTAAATGTTGAATAACTCATACTAATTCAGTAAATGCAAGTGGAAATCTGCGATACCATTATTCCAAATAAGTTTACTATGTTCTTTTTTCTTTTTTCTTGTTAAATTAATTTTAGTCCATTAGACAAAAATGTTACAGAGCATAAGACACTGCCACCCCTCTATTGAATTTCCACAATCACTGATCTTAAGGTTAGGTAAAAAGCAGTAAGGAATTGTAGTTTATTGTTAACATAATAAAACTCAAAAAAAGTGTTAAGTAATAGCTAAGAATAATTACTTCTTTTACACTTTGATAAAATGTATTGCAACAATATAGATGGATTTTATTTACTTTGATGGATTTACTTTATTTTTTTATTCACAATACTTAAAATTTGTACAATCATAATTTAACAGGCTAATCGTGCTTCTATATACTTTATTTCCCAATATATTTACTATATAGCATATATAGTAAAGATGGTAAAGGAGCGTACATCCAATCTGAACACTTCTAATTTCGTTACTTGTTGTTTGTCCAGACCTGATGGTACAGGGTCTGCTGTGTTACAGAAATCAGGTTTGTTCGTGTACCAAGTCCTAAGTAATTTTGAGGTAGATAGATGTTTTGTAAATAAGTGCCTAGGACTAAACTTTGGAATTCCAGATTAAGAGCAGGGGGGAGAAAAAAATAAGAAGATTATATAGTGTAGTATATTGGGAATATATATTTCACCCAGTGAGGAGAATATTGTATCTGGTGAGATAAAACAACCACCTTTAATGATAAAACCATATATAGATAAGTAATAGCAGAGGTATTCCTCAAATATGGGTACCAGAGCTTATCTTTGTTATCAGCAGGCCCGGACTGGCCATCTGGCCGGTGGGTTGCAGGGTTGGTCACAGCGCTGCTGAAGTCAAAAGTTGAGAAGAAGTGCTGCGGCTGCTGAGCGTCTGAGATAGTCTGATAAAAGCTATATAGCCAGTTTGTAGATAAAAAGGCTTACTGATTGGGGCAACTGATTGAGTGATTTGAGTGATTTTTACTGCTAGAGGCATATGCTTTTATTTGCAAACTATACACCTTTTATAACACTACCCCAGACCCTCAGCAGCAGCAGCATTTTTCTGCTGCCAGTACATAATTTGCGCTGGTTGCCCGTTCACTACTGTCATGCAGGATAGCTTCTATATGCTTGGTTCATAATGCAGAATCGCCAGATGCACAGTCTGTGGGGGTTGGAGGGGTGTTACACCCGCGGCACCCGCATAGCATAGGTATGAAGCTGGATGCTAAACTACAATTTAAAATAAATATATAAATAAGTACTTGTAGAGCAGAGTACTTGTAATAGTGGAGGATTAGTTATGGCCACTGTTAGGCATCTGGGACTGGATTCAGACCCCCGCATGCTTTCCGTGCGCACGGGGGTCTGAAATTACGCGAGACAGAGGGGAGTGCACACCCCCTGTCACTCCCCTCTGTCGTGTGGGCATTATGGCAGCTTACGCTGCCATAAGCCTGCCTTAAATGCTCCGCTACAGTGTGGGAGCCCCCTCCCACACTGTACACTTTACATGCTTTCCCCCGCCTGCTTTAGCGGGCGGAAGGGAAGCACAGCCCATTTACACGCAAATGGGCTCGGACGGAACAAACAAAGTAATCCTAGCGTAACATCTGGAGGACGCATGCGTACACCCTTGCGTGCGTAAATCCCCTGACGATCTTAAATCTGCATCCGGTCCCTAGTGTATTAAAACAAAAAAATAAGTGTATATATTTTAAACTGGTTGTTTTTTCCTTGTTTATGTAATCATTCAATCAGAACACATTTATACTGTAAAATCTGTTTGCATTTTTACTGAATAAGGGATTATGCACCAACACAGTTATTATATACATTACTTTTATTGCACACACACAATTCATCCAACTTTGTGAAGATTAAGGGGGGAAAAGTAAAAAAGAGATAACCATAATCAATGTGTATTTGATACAAAGAATATATAAATAAAAAACGTGTATATATCAATGGGACTTAAAGTAAGAACAGTACAGTACAGTAATGTGATGCGGCGGTAGTGTCCTGTGCAGAAACACCATTTTACTGTTTGCAACCAATGATGTTGCATCACTTAGCAACAATTGCAACCTCACAAGTATCCCTGACTTGTGTAGCCGCATCAGTTGCTAAATGACGTGACCACATGAACAATTAGGGCTTGTCCCCCATGAAAAAATTGTGCCATTCTGCCCCTAACCTCATATTTTATAAATACAGTAATAGAAAATGTTTTTTTTTCATAATCCATTTAACAAAATTGATTATTTCATAATGTTTCAGTACATTCATAGCGCTTGCACTAATCATGACATTCATACATAGTATACAATGCAGTGCACTACCTTGTATTATGCATATGGTTACATAGCTGTATTTGCTAAACTTGCATATCTGTGATTTTTGGGTGTTTCAATCAATTACAGACTTTTTTATACTGCATATTCATGCAAGTCTATGCTAACCCATTGGGTGGTATTCTTACCCATTCATACATTAGAGGATGACACTTCCTTTAGTAGAGTAATATGGAGGTTCCTATCTATTGTGTTCTGACCCAAAACCCAAATTTATCTATGTGGGGAGGAGTAGTTAAATACTGTGGTTCTTTAAAGAATAAATCACTGTCCCGATAGTGCACAACAAAACATTAGGATCTACAGTATTTAAATCTTAGAATCCATTTCTCCAAATTGAAGTATTTCCATGGCAAGTGATAAATATAATTTATTTGCGCGATAATTGTTTGCATTTTGTATGTTACAATTAATAAAGAAACATCTTGTAAAAAAAATGTGTCTTTAAGAAAAAACCTATTTAAAAACTTGTTAAAAACATCAATAGATCACAGAAATGAAACAATCACAATTTAGATAATGCGCTGTGTAAGTGACGAATAGTGACTGCTGTGCTGGCATTTTTTAAATTGCTGCATCCCACAGGATATCTGTGTAATGTGTATTCTTATTTAGTAGTATAGTATTTAAATGACACATCTACGCTGACATACATATTTAATGTTCTGAAATAATTAACCTTTATTAGACATTACAAATTTTACCCAAATGATATCATAATGTTTCCCAAGTTTCAAGTTCTTTAAAGAATAAGTATTTTGAACTTTTAAAGTTATCATCTGAGCAAATGTTCTCAGTTTTATTTCTCTATAAATGCTTTGTTTCCCAGGACTGTTTCTAAACTAACAGGTTCATTTATATTTAAAATTCTCCCCGCCCTTTGTATACAATATACCCTACATCCTGTCATGATATTTCACCATGCAGTATATACCCAATTTGTTCCAATTGTGTAATCGTGTAATTGCTTTTCTGTGGATTAGAAAACAAAGAAGTAAACTAAGACTTTAATGGCTTTATAATTAAACAAGGACATTTGTACAGCTTTAAAACAAAAGACTTAACTGTGCCTGTACGGCACTAACACCAGGTAAATAAATAATAAGCTGTTTTTCTTACATTAAGAGTGAAATGGACATCAAGCAGTATTGCATTAAACATCACAAAGACCCAGTGGTGCTGAGCTGTTTCTGATTTCATGAATAAAATTTATTTGGTATTGTGCACCCTGGGATCATCGCTGCAATTGGTAAATCCTCTAGAAACTATTTTACTTTAAGAGCTCATAAAAAGCACATACAAGCTGAAATGGTGACAAATTCAAAGTATTTAATAAATATGTAAATATTATAACTTAAAAAGCATAACTATGATAATTCACATAACATGGAAAAAGCATATGCATATTTGTCACATCTATTAGAAGCTTACTTGATTGACACTTTATTTTTTTCAGTTTTAAAAACTTTACCCAGGTTAACTTTCCAAGCAGGCTCACACAACAATGCATTTCACACTATGAAGACAACCAAGTGGGCTGTTTACATAGCATATGGTAAATATACTGAATTATAGTGGACATTTCTCACTAAAATGTGAAATATAGAAATAAACAGACAGGCAAATAAAAAAAAAAGCCATTTAGTGGCTGCAGCCACATGGTATACAGAGCAGGAAGAGCTGGTTGAAACTTTTGTGGGTTTTTTTCCCACAGCTGCGGCTTTTATCGTGAGCACACAGTATTATTTTGGGCTTTGCTTTTTTGTCAGTCTCTTGCAGAGCAGCAAGGCTGCAGGAAAGAAAATTCAAAAAAGGTACAGTGTGGGCTGGAGGGTGGCGGTTAATGTGTAATGACTATAGTGCAGTGATTGTGCTACATGTTTTTTTTTAACAAGGATAAAAATACTCATCATAGCATTTTAAGGATTATTTTTAGCCACCAAAAAGAAGTATATTATTATTGTTAATTAAATAAAATGGTAAATTGGTTTAGACTATATATATAATGTTATCATTGTATTTAATTAGCAAATTGTAAGCAGCACATTTGATAGAGGAATATCACTGCCAACTGAAAATTGCATGGTTACAATTTATTCCACATATAATATATAAAGGTTATATTAGGGGTTTGGAGATAGCACACTCTAAAAAGTACCTGTGGGGTATATAAAGATTAAATGAATGGCACAGTATAATATGTGTTGGGTATATTAGGTGTCTGGAAATGGCATACACTTATATGTATACAGATACAAAAAGAGCAGCACATGGAGATTATTAGAGAAAACTTGGGCTATTTTTTTGGAATGGTTTGGGTTCCTGGCTTTTCAGTTGTTTGTTTTCAGTTTTAGAGTTAGTGATGTGAGAGAGAGGGATAGAGAGGGAGAGAGAGGGAGAGAGGGAGAGTACATTATTGCTTAAATTATGCACAGCTGTAAAAAAAAATTATATATACTTTGGAAATGTAGCTGGATCAATTGGAAGAAAGCACAGGTGTAGGGGGGCTCTTAAGAATTGTTCTCACGTGATTCTTTCAGACCTGGAGATGACCCTGATATGATGCACACAGTGTAAGTGATGAGAAGTCTCTGGATCAAGTCACATGTGATTTATAGTTTCTAAGGCAAGAAATGAAAGTTGCAAAAAAATGTTCTAAAATTATAACTCAAGGCATGATGAACAATCCTTAATATGATACAAAATATGTATTGTTTAAATCAACCTTTCTATGTAAGTCACGTGACATAGAACCAATATAAGCCAATGTCACCATTATTAGAGGTCTCAGCCTCTTTGCTTATTGACTGAATCCATACTTGCATGTCATTTTACTTTTTACACTTAATAAAGACAGAACTGTTTGCACTTAAAAATATCCCAAGCCATTTCCATATTAACCAAAGGCATGCTATATTTGCATTTGTAAAACAGTTCAAACTATTATTATTATTGCTAGTATAAAGCAATCTGAGGCATATAAAGCTATATTTTATCTGCCTAGCAGAAATGGGCTTATTTGGGGGTATGACATACTGCCAATTTACCTGCTGCTCTAATTGTAAAAATAGCTAATTTAATTCAGTTACATTTACTTCTGAATTTCCATGCCACCACTTATATATTTCCACTTCAAAATCTGCTCCTTAGTATAATACTTACAGTATATCCTACAGAATGCAATAGACTGCCCGTAGGAAGATCACAGACTATGCTCCAAATCCTTCAGTTATTAAAATAAAAAAGAAATAGATTGTTAATCCACAGCATGCTGATTCCATGTGGTAGTTATTTGTTTAGTTTTGCAACTGTGTAAACCTGCTTCTCCAATGGGAACAAACAGAACAAAAAATCCTTGGAGCATAAATAGAATAAAAAAAAATATGAGCAACAAGATTAGTAGAAAATCAATTCTTTGTATATAAAAGTATTAAACTTACAGAAAAGTTACACAGATTCTTCCAGTTGCAATGGGGTATGTATTCAATGACAAACTGACATAAACATCACATTTATCAGAGAAACATAAATAAACTATCATAGCACTACTAGCCTCTATAAATTTGATAGCTCTACAAAAAAATTAATTTGGAAAGATTGCAGTATAGAGCTATATGAAGCCACTAAATACATTCATGGACCCATAGGAACTATGTAGTACCACACCCCAGAAAGTTAAAATTCTAAAATGTTAATTATTCAAATTGTACCTATCCTCCGCATTAAAAACCTATTTATATATTTATTTATATAACCTATAGCCTTTTATATGGCTCAATTTTTATTATATATATTTGTGCTTTTATCGGTTTTAACAGGTTAAAGATTAAATTCAATAAAAAAAATCTCACCTCCGCGCTAGGTAAGTAAAACTTTTAATTATTGAGGATTATAAAGTCCCTCTTAATGTAGTTGTTTGGTGCTTCCACAGTAGCAAATCTTTTATTGAAACAGAGAGAAAAAATTGTGGCTTATAATTTTTGCACTCAAAGCTTTATACTTTTATATTTTCAATTTAATAAGTGGCTTTTATTTGGTGGATTAGTTAAAACAAGAATTAAATAGTAAAAAGTAAGAAAATGGGATTAAAATGCCATTACTGTATGCTACACTTTGTTATTAATAGAGAGTCTCCTTTGTTGTTGAAAGACATATCGTTAATCATATACTTAGAGATTTTGATTATTTTTACATAGAGAAAATGTAGATAAAAAATATTGAAGTAAAGCAATTTTTGTTGCTTTCTATAGTTTTTTCAATTTAATCCTCTGAATAAACTGATTAAGGATCAGACCTGAAAGTAAGCACGGAAGAGTTCTGTACGTTAGAAGTTACGCTAGTGCAATATCAGGTGTGTACATGCACCGATGTTACTGGTCAGTGGACTTACCCAAGTGTCTTACTTAATTGTGGATCTGGCCCTAGGACTGCAAATTGCTCATTTTCTACAATAAGCAGAAAATGACTGCACTTCACGTGTGCATGTGCACCCACTGCTATTTCTGTACGCATCTGCATCATCCTCATCCAGCGCCGGATCCAGATTTAATGAAAAGAGCTGACTTACGTACGCTACATATGTAGGTCAGCTCTGAATAGTGTAGAAAGTAGCTGCACAATGCTGTATTCTGTGCGGAAATCAGAGATATATATGGTGGGTGGCCTTAGGCATTTAAATCATATAGGCAATATGCACAAAGCACAGTTTGTTAATCAGCACTAATTAATGAACTGTGCCCTTGCTTCGTGCATATTACCTAGTATCTCTAAACTCTTGGGACAAGAGACAGTACACTGGTGATTGGCAGTAATTTTCTCCAGCTGTGACATAAACCTCTTGCACATCATTTTGTAAAAAATTATCATACAGTTGGGTACAGGTTTAGCCCTTACATATGAGCCACTATTCCACAAGCATGGAGATGCATGCGACACAGTTAAGGCTGCCCCTGGGTCAAAGATACTGGTTCTGCAGTCCTAGGATATACTTATATCTATCCCAAGCATGTTTAAATTGTTCTATTTGTTAGCCTCAACCACCTCAGATGGGAGGCTATTCCACTTATTAACCACATTTTCAGTGAAGTAATTTTTCCGCTCATTTCCTGTTGACTTACCACCTTCACCTTATAAACATGCCCTCATGTTCTATTGCACAAAGCTGCTATCATATTCCTCCTTTCCCTTCTCTGCTACAAACTATACATGTTTAGTTCCTCTAGTTTTCCTTGTTATGTTTTGTAATACAGGCCATGGACCATTTTAGTTGCTATTCTCTTATGTATTTATGTCTTTCAGGAGATATGGCCTCCAGAACTGAACACGGTATTCTAGGTGAGGGGCGTACCAATGACCTATAAAGTGGCATTACTACTTTCTGCTACTCATTCCTCTCCCTATACACTGTGCTATACAAAATACAACAAAATACAGCACAGACATACATGGCTAAGCATCGGACTTGCCTTTCTCATTGCTTTGTTACTTTGCTTGGCTACCTTTAACTTACAGTGAAATACTCCTCCTTGTGTATCTACCGTGTTACATATATTTGTGTAATCTGCAAAAAGGCATTTTTTTAATCTAAACCACAGGCAATATTACTATTAAAGATACTAAACTGCACTGGTCCAAGTACAGATCCCTTCCCTGGTAACCCTGCCATCCCCAGAAGGGATTCCATTCACTACAACACTCTGTTGTCTCTCTTGTAACCAGGATTGTATGCACATTTGTGTTCAACCCAAGTTTTTCAGCTTGTTTAACAGTCTGTGATGTGGCACAGTGTCAAAAGCCTTACTAAAGTCTAGATAAGTTATGTCTGCAGCCCCCTTTGAGCTAATAAATTAGTGACCCAGTCAAAAATTTCTATAAGATTTGTCAGACAAGACATGATGATGACATGAATGCGTGCTGACGGGAATCTTATAAGTTACTAGATTTAAGATATTGTACAAATTGTTCCCTGAACAATGTTTCCATCAATTTCCCTACTACTGATGTTAGACTCACTGGTCGGTAGTTGACCGCTTCTTTATTACTTTCCCTCTGATGCAAAGTGGCTGCATTACTCATTTTCCAATTCTCTGGAATTACTCCTGTTACTAGTGACTGGTTAAACACTTACCGTATATACTTTCTCTTCTTGATAATATTTTTTTTTCTTCTCTGAATTTCCCTATTTTCTCAGTGATGAATTACCCAAATACATCAATTTTGGATGAATATTTTTTTATATGTTTTCCCAAATGCATTTAATTCTTCCTATGTCTACTGTTCTACCGTTATTTCATTGTTACAATAAAAAAATAAAATTTTCTTTTAAAAGTTTATAAACTTTTATTAATAAGTTAACACTCTGAAACTGCTATATGCCTAGTAACAAAAACATTTCTACCGTTTTTTTTTTGCATTTTCAAGCTCTGGATAATCTCCTATAATCCTATAATCTCCTTTTTTATATCTATACTGTGAAAATTACAATTGTGACCTTCCCTTGTTAGTAGATGCTACTAAAATTTTATTTTCAGCAGCAAACTTTTTAGTCAATAAATCTTCTGCCAGGGCCTACACTTTCAGTGTTAAAGGTTAAGGTTAAAAAAAAAAAAAAATTGGTGATGTCTTGGCCAGCTTAATGTAGAAAGCCTGGTAGGTGGGCTTCCATGGTGCCTTACAATCATCATCTTACTCGACTAAATTAAAAACGTGCATTGTGAATGTCACAGATTTCAGCAGAGGGAGCTGGAGACATCAGCATAGACCTGGAATATATATCATTATATATACATTTATATATAAAAAGACATTCACAAATTATTATAGTATACTGTATTCTACCGTATTTCTAATTACATTTTAATGAACATAAATGCTAGAGGGGGATTGTGAGTTCAGTATTCAATGGTAGTATTTTCATATGGCTGTCAAATTAGCTATTTAGAACATACAGAAACACATGCCATATATACTGAATTGTCATAGTGTAAATTTAATTAAAAAGCATGTTACACACATTTAATTGGCACTAAGCACACATGCTGTAAGTGTTTAAATGGGTGCTGAGTTTTTATGGTTCCACAATGTGTCAATCAACTTTCATTATAGCAGTTGGAGATTATTGCAGCAATTTCTTAAATACATTAATACAAGACACATTATGGCATTATAATAAAAATAATGATATTTTTCAGCAGTTCTAAAGGCAAAGCCATAACTTCATCCCTATTATAATTTCCCCTATGGCAATGTATAATATATTGTTATGAAGATAATTGTGCTGTTTCTACTATTTATTCATTAATTAATTGTATTAATGCAAATGCTGATGTAAATATATTCCTACAGTTGTTGTTTCTTGGAGTTGACACTACAGAATACTATCAGCTATCTTGGTAGATCGCTTTTGAGAAAGGAGTTATCTCCGAAACATGTCAAGCTGATCCGCACTTAGGGCCTGATCCAGAGCTACGATGTTACACTGAGCGATGTAGCGCTTAGCGTAACATCGCTGCTCTGGGCTGACACTCCCCCTGTGCGGGCGTATGGCCCCTTCCTTACGCCGGCTGAAGGCTACCCTAACTTCAGCCGGC
>WWET01000869.1:500714-511135 GCA_011038615.1 Limnodynastes dumerilii | reverse complement strand
TTAATATAAATATATATATATACAAAAACCAATCGGTTGGTGGTGCTATAACCTGGTTGCCTCTGAATTTAGTGAAAGCAGAGAAAAGTAAGTGGTATAAGATGATTCCAAAAGTCCAAATGACACAATAAATCTCCAATAGTGCAAAATGTCCTAATTGTTCAGGGGTTGCCGTCCTTGTAATGGTGTCCGTTTGTTTCCATTGATATAAAGCTAGAAAAAGTGGATGAGAAGAAAAGAAGAAACCTATGGTGCAGCATTTCTGAGTGATAAATATACAGTGCAAGTGCTTCAACTTTTGTAAACTGTATCGATGTAAATATGCGTACCAGATGTCAGAATAAAACATGCATGTTCAAAGTATCTTTGCTGTCTTTCTGCATTTTCTTATTAACCAGTCCTCATCAGTATGGCTACCCAGTGAGAAAACACATACAGGAGAGGAATCTAGTGTAGTACTTCAAACACAGATTTATTTCAAAAGTGATAAAATATGCGTACATCAAATAATATAAATGCTAAGCTTATCTGAATGTCTTTCAAAATGTCAGCCACACCGCTCATTTAAAAAGTATCTACAATGCGTTTCGTCGGGACATGATGACAGAAGCCAAATTCCTTTTTCAACAGCTAGTCAGCCAAATGTAGAGTGGAGGCCTGGACGCCATGATTCCTCTTCATCATTTCCTCCTCCCTTGTGTTTCAAATACATTTATTTGTATTTATTTTTAAACACCAAAAAATGTCTGTGCAGTGTTATATTTATTATTTTAAACAACACTTGACATGTGTAGTAGAATCAAACTATGTGTTTGGGACATATAACACAATACACATAATAAAAAAACACATATTTCTATATTTAAAATTTAAAAAAACAAAAAAAATTTAGTTAATGTTGAAAATTATGCTCAGCGCATTATTTAAGAAAAACAAAAAAAGTTGAAACCATTGAACATTGAAACCATATAGAATAAATTTTATTGCACATTAGAACATTAAGGGTCAAAGTTTATAAATGCAAACAAGATAATAAAACAAAGAAATTGGCTAATTTAAAGAAATGGGTCATTTTACATTATTATGGGTACAGCTTTTAACCACTCCAACAGTGGCACTTCTGTCAGGCAAAGAATGTCTTTAATGCTAAGACTCAAACAAAGGGAACTTCCACTGCCCAAAGAGAGAAACGCCCACACAGAACACTGGCTTAGAGGGAACGCCTATACTGTACGCTCACCAAGAGGAAACATCTATACTATACACTGACTAAGAGGAAACACCTATACTGTACACTGACTAAGAGAGAACACCTATACTATACACTGACTAAAAGAGAACACCTATACTGTACACTGACTAAGAGGGAACGCCTATACTGTACACTGACTAAGAGAGAACACCTATACTGTACACTGACTAAGGGGAAACACCTATACTGTACACTCACCAAGAGGAAACACCTATACTGTACACTGACTAAGAGGAAACACCTATACTGTACACTGACTGAGAGGAAACACCTATACTGTACACTGACTAAGAGGAAACACCTATACTGTACACTGACTAAGAGGAAACACCTATACTATACAATAAGAAGAAACACCTATACTATACACTGACTAAGAGGAAACGCCTATACTGTACACTGACTAAGAGGAATCACCTATACTGTACACTGAATAAGATGAAACACCTATACTGTACACTGACTAAGAGGGAACACCTATACTGTACACTGACTAAGAGGAAACACCTATACTGTAACCTGCCTAAGAGGAAATGCCTATACTGTACACAGACTAAGAGGAAACACCTATACTGTACACTGACTAAGAGGAAACACCTATACTGTACACTGACTAAGAAGAAACACCTATACTGTACCCTGACTAAGAGGAAACACCTATACTGTACACTGACTAAGAGGAAACACCTATACTGTAACCTGCCTAAGAGGAAATGCCTATACTGTACACTGAATGTCTATACCTCCCAGCCCCACCCCAGCCAAGCCTGGCTCCATCTAGTCCCGCACATCCAGACTCAAGCCCCGACTTCTAACAATGGGCCTAAGTCGGTCACCTTCCGCTCCTGTTTTGCGTATTATTAAAGACACAACAGAGATATAGTTCTCGCATACAGTTTATTATGTATCACTACAACGATTAGAATAAATCAATGCCATGCATTTTCCTATAACCAAGAGACTGGAGTCTCTGCTTCTCGTATCCCGCTGCCCTGGCGTAATCTGGGATATTGTCTTTTGGTTAAACCTCTTGGCAATTAGCTTTATACTCTGTTCTTAATCATTTGCCTTAGATTTGATACCTCACTCGCAGCAGCGAGTGAGGTGTCAAAAGCAAAAAAGAACTTCTCCTCCATTTGGTGAAGCCCCATGCAAATAAATGGAGGTTTAAGAGGAATCCAGACACAAACGAAACTGCAGCTCTGAAATGATACACAAGTGCAGCAGGTTGTGTATGGATATATAACAGTCAAGCACAATACAGCTATGCTTCCAGATATTGAGCCTGATTCAGAGGCTGAAAATAAGAACTTAAAGTTACACCTGGGCTAAACCATGTGGATTTCAGGGGAGTCAAATTTCATTTGTTGCAACAGTATTATAGTTAAAAGGTGATGTTTCTCAGCTCAAGTCTAATTAGCAGTTTAAAAGTGAAGCTGATCAGGTATCTGTGTGCAATAAGTAAAAGCAAAGCATTCTCCCTGCATGCATGGAATAAAATTAACTTGACTCCCCCTGAAATCAACATGGTTTAGCCATAGTTGCCAACTCTCCCGGAACGTGCGGGAGACTCCCGAAATCCATGGAGATCTCCCGGACTCCTGGGAGAGGATCCCTTTCTCCCAGAGACAATACAATGTCCGGGAATAGCATTATTCCTGGACACTGTATTGTCACATACATAGTGCCCGGACAGCTGCAAAAGTTTTGTGTATTTTCAAAGACACGAATAAATTTTAAGCGTTCTTGTTTTCTGCACTTAGTAGGGGTGGTCTCCCTCAATATAGCAGCTGGAGATTGTGAATTAAATTGCGAGGTATATATATTCTTTCAGCGCTGATTTTTTCTTTATATATTATCAAAGACACAGCAGAGATATAGTTCTCGCATACAGTTTATTATGTATCACTACAGAGATTACAATAAATCGATGCCATGCATTTTCCTATAACCCAGAGACTGGAGTCTCTGCTTCTCGTGTCCCGCTGCCCTGGCGTAATCTGGGATATTGTATTTTGGTTAAAACTCTTGGCAATTAGCTTTATACTCAGTTCTTAATCATTTGCCATAGATTTGACACCTCACTCGCAGCAGCGAGTGAGGTGTCAAAAGCAAAAAAGAACTTCTCCTCCATTTGGTGAATCCCCATGCAAATAAATGGAGGTTTAAGAGGAATCCAGACACAAACGAAACTGCAGCTCTGAAATGGTACACAAGTGCAGCAGGTTGTGTATGGATATATAACAGTCAAGCACAATACAGTTATGCTTCCAGAGATTCTCCCTTCCCCAGTGATTCCAATACAAGTGTAGGGTACTACAATGTTATCTATTACGGAAACAGTGGTTATACTTCATGCAAGCACTTCATTGACAATGGGAATGTACTAATAGAACAGGACCAGAGCAGTCCCGTAATTTTCATGCCTTCAAATTAAATAGAGACTTCCCAGGATCTGCGCTACAGAAGATAAATTAGTAGCAACCTCAACTGTGCGATCCGATTCTGGTAAGTAGTGTATGGGCCACAGCAGCAAAACTTAAACCGGCTAAATATCAAACACCTTGTGCAAGAGTAGTATTGTACACTGTATAAATATGTTATGAATAGTACAAACACTTCAGTTGTAATATGAATGCATTAAAACTATGACTTTTTTATATAAATTTATAAAATGATATATAATAATTTTTTTCTTACTGTATGTAGAAATGAATGAACACCTGCACAATACATCGGCAGCAATATCTGACAAATTCTAATGTGCTGGAAGTGTCACCTCCTAACGCACGGGTCTGAAATATGTCCCCTCAGAACACAAGTTGCCAGCTCTTGCGTTGTGCTCGGATTGGTCGTGACTGCGTGATGTTTAATTCACAGAAATGATAGGAATATCAATGTTAATGATTAAAATACATATTGTTATGTCACAAATGGACACTAACACAGAAGTGATTATCAGATTGACAATTTTTGTAATTTAATTATGTATAGACGGAAGAAGAGTATATTGTGCAAGGTGAAGATGTTCAAGCAGAAGACGTAAGGTTTATAACCAGAAGTAAATCACAGTCCTCTTCCCACACCAGCAGACCACTTCCTTTCCTCCCCATACGTCTTCTGTAAGTTCATCCCTCCCACTCACAAGCAGGAACCTCCATCCTAGTGTTTTTTCCCCCCTCCCCCCCCCCCCCCTTACTCTGTACCCTATTGTCCCCCTCTGCTACCCTTTTACCCCATCTGGTGGCTCCCTATCAACCTCTCACTGCGCTCTATCCCCTCCTCCCTGATCTGCCTGATGCCTCATATTTTGCATTGCTGTTTGTACTTGTTTCACTTTATTGTATTTTTGGGATATTTTTATATTTATATTGTATTTTATTTTATTATGTACTATGCTGTCCATCCCTGTCCTGTATGTCTGTACTGTATTTTGAGGTATTAATAATAATAATAATAATAATAATAATAATAATAAAGTTTGAGCAAGTTACACAATACAATTATCCCTGCTTTCCACCAGTCATGCTATGAGTTTTCATTTGGTCGGATACTCTGTGTTATTGCTCACAATATATTTACAATTTCGATCAATTAATTCTTTTTGGGGGAAACCTTACTTAAATATTTGAGTTAGTGTCACCAATGGATATGCAGGGTTGGGTTGAGTGAGTTTTCTCTTGAACAAACAGTTGGCTCCTTGTTGAAAAATCCCAGCAATACAATTCCTTAGCTTGGTTGTAACAAAGATCAAAAAAATCGAATGAAGAATTGCAAAAACATTAAATAAAAAGTTAAATTCTACGTCTAAAAGTGAATCACCATCAAACTGTAGAATCCCACAGATGATGAAATAGAAGCTAGAGCTCATAAATGAAAAGACTGAAAATATTATGGTCTTGTGAAAGGAATCGAGGTGGCCAGTTACACTTCTGTTATGTTGCGTGCTATATATGTGATGACACAGGGACCAAATAAGGAAGGCTGTTGACATAATGAACATCAGAAATGGCACAATATGCCAAAATAAAAACAAAAAATCATTTACTTTGTCTATTTGACTTACTTCACTGGTATATGTTTCATTTAGTGAATTGATAGGAATATAAATGATATTGATTACCAAATATAAGATCATATAAGAAATGGACCCTAACACAGAAGCAATTATCAGATGGACAACTTTTTGTAATATAATAGTCTTGAAACGTATGAAGATGGTATTGTGGATGGTGGAGATCTTTAAGCAGAAGACCACAGAGAGTAAGGTAGATAACCAGTTACTGGTAAAGCGAGAAAGAATAGAAATCAATTCAAAAATTATAAACCATACAATAGTTATTTGTAAGAAAAAAGGAAAAATAGTTTCTAAAAGGGACACAACATGAAAGAACATCCTGGAGATTCCAAGAGAGGTGGCAATTTGGTCTGTGATGGTCAAGAGTCTTCCTTTCATCCAGTCATAGACATTCACAAAAACAATGAATGAGCTGAGTATTATCCCAACTGTACAGGTAATTCCAGCTGCAACAGCCAGACTCAGATATTGTATGTTATATTCTTCCTCCATAGAAGCGTTCATGTCTTCAGTGAGAGACGTGACCGGTCCCAATGAAAGCTGTTCCAGGATGTTGCTGGTTTCAGGATGTTCTCTTTATTTGATGCCTAATGTAAATGATAATGCAAAACATTACATCTATTCCTGCTTATGCAAATTAGAGAGCTGAGCATAAATTTTACTGAGTGCCCCTCCTTAAGGATGTTTTATTAAAATGACTAAGAGGCATGAATGAATTACATTGGATAGTTTGTAGGGTTAAATTAAAATTTTTGTAGGATCTATTTAAAGAAGCAATACCTGGACAACAGCCTCTGGAGATGGCTGTAACGGGAACGATGATGTCTATCTTTTTCAAATATTTTTATTCAAGATTCTTAGATTGTTTTACTTGAATTGTGCATTCTTGTGTTACCATTTGGGTATGGATTGGGCTCACTTGCAGGAACACACTCTTATGGTTACATTGGCTATATTCATTTACCCCTTCTCTCCCTCTGAGGATCACCGTAATTCCATGCACATTTGGTCTGGACATGCACAGTGTGAATTCACACAGAGATAAGCTATGGCATTGGATGCATGTTCCAGTGTGTAGTAGGACCTCTGAGTGATGTCCTGCTGTTTGCATGCATTAGTCCGATCTAGCAGTGATTATGCCTGGAGTCTGATATAAGATTGCTGGGGTCAGTGTCATGACCTACAGTACATTAGCTTTCAATTTCTTTACCACATTCTCCCACTGCAGCCAAGGGACACAAAAGTCAAATATGAAGCAAGTTCTCATTAGAATATTTGTAATTCTCATGGAAGTAATCCACAGTTTGAGCAATTTATACAACACTCTGTTCAGAATTATGTCTACTTTCCAAGTCATGATATATAGTTTTATGAGTTTTCGCTTGGATACTCTGTGTAATTGCTCACAATATATCATGGACTGACAGGTTTGGGTATCCGCTCTGGGTTCCCGGGGACGTGATAGGGGTTCAGCGGAATAGAAAAAGCTGGAGGGCTTTTATGTAAGATCTGCTCATGAGCTATGAACGAGTATTTAATGGGAGAAAATAGAACTAGAACATGCTTGGATTGAACTGGGCTGGACCAGACTGGATTACTGGATTGGACTGGAACAGACCCGACCTGAACTGGACTGGAGCAGACAGTCACGTGTTTCATGCCACAATATATTTACAATTTGGTTCTATAAATTCATTAATTTAGTGAACCTTACTGAAATCTTTGAGTAATTGTCTCCAACGGATCTCCGGACTTGGGTTGAGTGACTTTTTTCTTGAAAAAGCACTTGATTCCTTGTTGAAAAATCCCAGCCAGACAGTTCCTTAGTTTGGTCGTTACAAATATTAGAATAATTGAATGAAGAGTTGGAAAAACATTCAGAAAAAAGTAAATGCCTTCGCTTGGAAGGGAATCATTATTAAACCACAGAATCCCACAGATGATGAAATAAAAGCTAGCGCTTAAAAAAGAAAAAATAGCAAATTTTATAGTCTTGTGAAAGGAATCGAGGTGGCCTGTTACACTTCTGTTATGTTGCATGCTATATATGTGATGACACAGGGACCAAATAAGGAAGGCTGTTGACATAAGTAACATCAGAAATGGCACAATATGCCAAAATAAAAACAAAAAATCTGTTACTTTAACTATTTTACTTATTTCACTGGTATTTGTTTCATTCAGTGAATTGATAGGAATATAAATGTAATTGATTACCAAAATTAATATTATATAACAAATGGACCCTAACACAGAAGCAATTATCAGTTGGACAACTCTTTGTAATATAATAGTTTTGAGACATAGGAAGAAGATATTGTGAATGTTGGAGATCTTCAAGGAGAAGACAACAGTGAGTAAGGTTGATAACCAGATACCGCTATATAGGGAAATACCAAAAATAACATCCAAAATTATTGACCATACAAAAGTTATTTGTAAGAAAAAAGGACAAATAGTATCTAACAAAGACACCACTTGAAAGAACATCCTGGAGATTCCAAGATAGGTAGCCATTTGGTCCGTGGTGATCAGGGCTCTTCCTTTCATCCAGTCATAGACATTCACAAAAACAATGAATGAGCTGAGCATTATTCCAGCTGTACAGGTAATTCCAGCTGCAACAGTGATACTCAGATATTGTATGTTATATTTCTTCTCCATAGGCATGTTCATGTCTTCAGTAAGAGAAGTGACCGGTCCCAATGAAAGCTGTACCAGGATGTTGTTGATATCAGGATGTTCTCTTTATTTTGATGCAAAATCCAAATGATAATGCAAAACATTACATCTAATCCTGCAAATGCAAATTATAAAACTTTGCATACAGTTGTGTCCAGTTAAACCTTTCTCAAAAAAGTCTAAGGGAAAAAGTCTACCATACATTGGTGTGCCCATCTGCCAGTAAAAGTTAAATGGGGCTTCATAAATCAATAAAATTTTATTTGCTTACCATTTAGCAGCTACTGGCTCCCTGCAGCGATCAGACAATGGAGCTGACGTCACCCATTCATTGTCCTACAGAGAGAATGAATGACTTACCCTGTATGAATGTTGAATGGCTGTTGTCAGCACCATTGTCTGATCTCTGCAAGAAGCCAGCAGCTGTTAAATGATAAGTAAACAAAGTTTTAACAATTTACTAATGGGATACAATCTAGCTTCGACCATTTTGAGAAAGAATCATCTGACATGGGAAAGCTGTATTGGAGCTCCACTGTTAATTTTATTGTGTCCCTCCTTATGAATGTTATTTTAAAAGAACTTAAAAAGAAAGAAGGAATTACATTATA
Source organism: Limnodynastes dumerilii (assembly GCA_011038615.1). Lineage (NCBI taxonomy): Eukaryota > Metazoa > Chordata > Amphibia > Anura > Limnodynastidae > Limnodynastes > Limnodynastes dumerilii. The sequence goes on along the minus strand of WWET01000869.1, from coordinate 502,512 downwards.
GAGTTTTCAAAAATAAACATTTAGTAAGATCTCTTTGGCGGGCAGAGGGGAAGCACAGCCCATTTCCTCAGAAATGGGCACAGATGGAACAAAGTTCTGCTTGATTGTTTATATGCTAGGGTTACTATAGTAACCCTAGCGTAACATCTGGAGGACGCATGCACCTTCCAGTGAAGTCAGGTGACTTAAGCACCTTGTGTGCGTAAGTGACCTCACGTTATTAATTCTGAATCTGGTCCTTCATTAATAGGATGAAACTTACTGAAATCTTTGAGTTACTAGCTCCAACGGAACTCCGGAGCTGGATTGAGTGAGTTTTCTCTTGAAGAAACAGTTTATTTCTTGTTGAAAAATCCCAGCAAGACAATTCCTTAGCTTGGTTGTTACGAAAATTTGAAAAATCGTATGAACACTTGGAAAAATACTCAGAAGAAAATAATATTCTACCTCGGAAAGTGAATTGCCATAATATCGCAACATCCCACAGCTGATTAAATAAAAGCTAGAGCTCAATAATGAAATGATTGAAAATATTATGGTCTTGTGAAAGGAATCGAGGTGGCCAGTTACACTTCTGTCACTTTTCATCCTATGTATGTGATGGCACAGGGACCATATAGGGAGGACTGTTGCTATAAGGAACATCGGAAATGGCATAATATGCCAAAATAAGAATAAAAACTCTGCTACCTTATCTATTTGACTTATTTCACTGGTATCTGTTTCATTCAGTGAGTTGATAGGAATATAAATGTTATTGAGTAACAAAATGAGGATTATATAACAAATGGACACTAACACAGAAGCAATTATCAGTTGGACAACTCTTTGTAGTATAATAGTTTTGAGACGTAGGAAGATGGTATTGTGAATGGTGGAGATCTTCAAGCAGAAGACAACAGAGAGTAAGGTAGATAACCAGATGCTGGTATACAGGGAAAGACCAGAAATAACATCCAAAATTATTGACCATACAAAAGTTATTTTTAAGAAAAAAGCACAAATAGTCTCTAACAGGAAAACAACTTGAAAGAATATCCTGGAGATTCCAAGAGTGATGGCAATTTGGTCCGTGGTGGTCAAGGGTCTTCCTTTCATCCAGTCATAGACATTCACAAAAACAATGAATGAGCTGAGTATTATTCCAACTGTACAGGTAATTGCAGCTGCAACAGAAAGACTCAGATTTTGTATGTTATATTCTCCCTCCATAGAAGCGTTCATGTCTTCAGCAAGAGAAGTGACTGATCCCAAAGAAAGCTGTTCCAGGATGTTGCTGGTGTTTGAATGTTTTCTTTATTTTTCTGCCTAAGGCAAATGCTAATGCAAAACATTACATCTAATCCTGCTAATGCAAATTATAAAGCTCTGCATACGGTTGTGCCCAGTTAAATCTTTTTTTTAAAGACAGGGAAAAGTCTGTCATACATTGGTGGGGCCATCTGCCTGGGAAAATTAAATGGGACTTCAGAAATCATTAAAACATTATTTATACCCCGTTCAGATTACCTAAAAACACCGTCTTTTTTGATGAAAAAGCCGGCTGCAGTAAAAAAGCCGGCTTCTAAACTCAGTGTGAACGCTCAAGCCGGCTACTGAAAGCCGGTGTTCAGAGTCGGCTAAACCCCTTCTTTTTACATCCTAGCTGAAAAGCTGAAAAATCAATCTGCGCATGCGCCGGGCATATGTTGCCCGGCGTCGCTACTGCAACGCCCGATCGTATATCGGGCGTCCGTAGCAGCGCCGTAGGGACGCTGGAGGGGACGTCCCCCAGCGTCCCTACGTTCAGGTTAGTGTA
>WWET01000869.1:468899-496473 GCA_011038615.1 Limnodynastes dumerilii | reverse complement strand
TTAGTCCACCAACGGCCGAAGGTAAGTTTTAAACGCTTTTGATTTCCAGCGGCCTATCCTTTTGATGGCCTCCTCTGGAAGGCCCTGTGCCGCTGCCGATGAAGCTGCTCCAATTCGAAAAGAATGTGTGCCATAGTTGGCAGGGTCCAATCCCATGCGTACCAGCGTGCTCTGGAATACAACTCTAAACTGATAGCATGAAAGAGGGATCGCGTTCCTATGCGCAAACCAGACAGGGCAATCTTGTGGCCTTTCCACCGCGAATTTGAGACCCCACTCAACAGGGCAGACTTTGGGATTGGGATGCCTAGCTAGCTCAACCCAGCGACCCTTCCCCTCCTGATCTGTTTTCCCTTTATGAATCCTACAAGTTATGGAGTCGGTATGGGGGATGACATTACATGCTAATAGGCCTGTGGTGAATGAGCCTTTTGAAGCCGCGACCAGCTCTCCAATGCGGAAGGCCCCCGCATGTGCAAAGCTAAATGCGGTCTGAAACAATAAAGCCTCATAGCTGTCGCTGGCAACTAAAGCCACTGTAGCAATTAAATTCGCAAGGCAGCTGACTGACAGAGGGCGTCTGCGGTCGGGGGGAGTAGGCCGAACCTTAGCCCACCCTTTAAGGGCTTTAGTTACTATGAAACTCTTGGTGACATCGGGTTCGCCGCGCAATTTTGACCAAAAGGATATGCCTGCTAATGAGGATTTAACATGAGAGCGTGCCCTACCACTATTGAATTCTTGCAGCAAGAAATCATACAATATGGGTTGCAAACTGTGCGCATCCCTACCGTAGCTTGAACGAAAAGCCAGCCAACTCTCCCAAGCGGATCGGTACCTCCGTGCGGTAGAGGGAGCTAAAGACTTTAGAACTAGCTCTTCTAATTGTGACCGACCACCTGCCAAACAGAGACAGGGCAGGGGATGCCCATCAGGCTTGCTTCAGGGGCCAACTGATGAAACCTGGGCCAATCAAACCTAGAGAGGGCGTCCGCCAGTCCATTGTCAACCCCGGGAACATGCGCTGCCCGGAAGTTGATGTTAAACCGAAGGCATCTCAAAATGAGATGCCTCAGCAAACGAACCACTGGAGGGGAGGACGCACTCTGTCGGTTGATGGCCTGCACTACGCCCATATTATCGCACCAGAAAGTTACGCATCTATTTTGCAAAAGGTGTGCCCACAATTCAATAGCCACTATTATGGGAAAAAGTTCTAACAACACTAGGTTTTTGTTCCAGCCGTTCCTGACCCAGAGGGCTGGCCAGCCCCCTGCGCACCAGGAACCCTGGAAATAGGCCCCGAAACCCGCGCCCCCCGCAGCATCCGTATGTAGCTGAAGCTCCCTATTGGAGACTTCGGGGGAGGGCCAAATGCGAACCCCGTTAAAATCAGACAAGAAGGAATCCCACACTCCAAGATCCACTTTCAGATCTTTGGAGAGAGGGATCCAAGCTTTGGGGTCCGTGACCCCGGCTGTCGCGCGTTCAAGCCTGCGGCAAAATACCTTGCCGAAGGGAATAACCCGGCAAGCAAAACGGAAGGACCCTACTAGGGACTGTATTTTTTTGAGTGTTAAACGCGGAGCTGACATTGCCATTTTGATTAAAACTTTTAACTGCTCAACTTTATCACATGGGAGGCGACAAAGACCCGCAACTGTGTCTATTTCGATGCCAAGATATGAGAGCCTGGTTGTCGGGCCCTCTGTCTTATCATGCGCGATGGGTACCCCGAGTGAGGAGAAAAGGGCCTGGGCAGAAAAAAGCAGGTTTTTACAATTTTCTGAGTCTGCGGAGCCCACCACCAGGAAATCATCCAGGTAGTGAGCCACGCTATTCTGTCCGGTTCCCGCCACGATGCACCAATGTAGAAAACTGCTAAATGCCTTGAAGTAAGCACAAGACACCAAGCAGCCCATGGGTAAGCATCGATCTATATAAAAGGAGCCACGCATCCTGAAACCCATAAACTTAAAAGAGGAAGGGTGTAGGGGGAGGAGCCGAAATGCGGACTCCACGTCTATCTTTGCCATAAGGGCGGCGGAACCAGCGTTTCTAACCATTAACAGGGCCGAATCAAAAGACTGATACACCACACGTGAGCAACTTTCCGGGATAGCGTCGTTAACCGACGCACCCGCCGAGAAGGACATATGCTGGATCAGTCTAAATTTACCCGGGGCTTTCTTAGGCATAATGCCGATCAGGGATATAATGAGATCTGGGATCAGGGGCGAAGTAAATGGACCTATCATTCTGCCCAAATCAATCTCCTTCCTCACCTATTGGCTGCCACTCCTGCCCCCTGACCTGGCCAGCATTTCCCTGACCTCCATTGGAGAGTCAGGACGTTGTGACCTTAAGGATACCAGGTTGCTAGCCCTAGATGAACGGGCAGCAGTCTGGCTTATGTGATCCTGCCCCTCTGTGGCTCTGACAGAGTCCAAAAGGCACCAACGCTGTTATCCTGCGCCTCTGTGGCTCTGTCAGAGTCCACAAAAACGCCAGCGCTTATTACAGGGGGCATATTCTTGATGCTGTGGCTGTAGACTGTCTCCAGGCGCCACCGCATCCCTGTGTGAGAGTGCAGGGGTGCCGGAGAGCGGAACGGCAGGGGATGGTGCGCGCATGCGCAGCAATGATGTGTGGGCCTGTAATGGCATGGGGCAGGAGCCCCCACGAGAATGCGGCCGAGAGTAGCGGCTAGTGCAGGGAGATTCCCTCACCTGCCGCTGCTCAACGGACCTGGCTGCCGCTGAAGCAGGTGAGGAGGGATGATGGGGAACCATCCTTCTGCTCAAGCCTGAGATATATGTACCCCTGCGATGCGGGGTGCCAGGGACCACCTCTTCAGTATCTCTGAAGCGGGCAGGAAGAGCAGCAGCGCGGCGGGGCCTGGACATGATGTAAAAAGTGTAAAATACTAGGGGACAGATTTAATTAATGTAAGGTAAATAATGAGATAATCTTGAGGGGGGAGGGGGTATGGGAAGGGGTGCAGGGCATTTGGGCTGCAGCAAAGCAAGAAGGGAGTGTGTGTAGATGTATGTGTGAATGAATGCAATGAAATGAGTGTATAGTATAAGATGATGAAACTGCTAATATAAATTAAGACACAATTAAGCAAAAAGGCACTTATCCAATTCCAGGCACTGGAGACTGGGAAGAATCCAGAAGGAGAAAGGAGGACGTCCTAGGAGCCAGGCTGGTTTTTATTCCAGAGAGGCCCCAGCACCTCCCACTCCCCCTGGACCAATGGACTACGACCAAGGTGAGTGGCACCATTCGGCCCACCCACACACTGGGAGTTCATCTTTGCTCAGGCTAAATTATTTAACCCTCTGCATCACTTAATTTAAAGTGAGAATGAAAAAAAACAAGACAGGTTCAGAACTGGAGGACAATCCACCTTACCACCCAACGCGATTCAAGTTCTGTAAACTATTTTTCAAGGTGCATGCGGGGAGGTTTGGCGCTTTCTCTTTTAAAGGGTATATGACATCATCAAGAGCCCACTTTGTAACACAATGTTCTAAATATTCAAATTCATACATCCATTCTACAATAAACATAAGTGTTCTATTTATATAACCTTGTTATTTACATTCCACATTGTGATATAAGATTCAAAACCTATTCTGAGAAGATGCATGACACTCATTCATTTTAAATGTATTAATCGTTTGTCGTATTCTCTTCTCATCCATATTTACAGATTTATCTTTATTTCTTTAAAATACTATTACCTTCTATTTATGCAATCTTAGCAAACCCCTAAGTCCCGGTGTTCAATCACCTTTATGCTCTAACTCCAATTAATATATTTGAATTCTGCATCAAAATTGCAAGTGCAATAAATCCATAAATATTAATAAATACAAATGTAAAGGTGCATCTTAATGAGTCCTTCAAAAGTGAATTAATTGTATCCTTTCAAAATTAACGGAGTACATACTTCCAATATGCAAGCTGAAACTCCTTCTGATTCCCCTGGGTCCTAAAGTACTTTGCCTAAATTCACTTTAACTTCTATTAATATGTTTGATTTCAACTTCAAAAGTACGAGTGCAATAAATATACAAGTGCATAAATAAATACAAAGTTACATTCATAAAAGTGCATCTTCATAATTTCTACAAATATGAGTGAGTGATATTCTTTCATATTAAACCGAATGCACATACCCAATGTGCAAACTAGAACTCCTTTTGATTCTCCAGGGTCCTATAAATTGATCTGAGCAAGGCTGTAGTTGTAAACGACCCTAACACCTCATTTTAATGGCTATCCCCGGGGGGATGCGGCCATCCTAAATGAAGGGTCAGCCCCTTGTGTGCACATACTGACGTACGTATCATAGTTAGGTACTCACGCTGTCGGAACTGCTGGCGCGCACATGCACAGATGTTCCGACACAGGGGAATTACGCAAATATCCCCTGTCGGATGTAGGTCAGGATCTGGGCCATAGTTCCTTTGCATAAAATTGAGTGAAATTGAGTGAAAGTATAGAAGAAACGGTTATCACCCAACCAGTGAGTCTACTGTCAGTAGCCAGGAAAGGGATGGAAACACTGTTGAAGGGAAATATTGTATGATATCTTAAATGCAGTAACTTACAAGATCAGAAGCAGCATGGAATCATGGAATCACAGGGGGAGATCATTTCAAACAAATGTAAATATACGCATGTGAAAAATCCGCAATACGGATTCAGAGAAAAGAAAGAAGCCGGGTTAAGCATTCCCCCTGTGTGGGGAGAGTTGTGTAAGGACGTAAGTCTCTCCTGCGTATAATTAGGTACGTGCGGACTTCGTGCGGAATCGGACATGCGATTTAAAGATACGTAAGTAAACGCACTGATTAGGCTTTGGAAGAGAAAAGAAATGTTTATTTCTAAAAAACAGCAGGTGCTCTCATTAACACATGTGACCAAAAGTGACCATTAAAAATATAGCAAGAAATAAGAATAATCATGACTTATTTTACAATACACATAAACACATACTGCATGTAGTTAGAAATACAATGATCCACTACATATAGAGACTTTCAAAAAATCATTTTAAAAATTATCATTTTAAAAATAAAGGCAAAACAAACAACCAATTTGCATTAAGAGTCTTGCCCCTCTAGGCACGCATGTGGGACTCGTTACGTTGCATGTATATGAATCAGTCTGCCATGGTTTCCGTGCGTATATTTGGGTTCTGGGCATGCGCAGTTTATCTGATCGTAAAAATATGCACAGACATTCTGCACTTACTTAAGTGTGAACACGATCCTAGGTCATTAAAGTATTAGATGAATGGGGAGCTGTAGACGTGGCTTATCTAGATTTATGTATGACTTTTGACACTGTGTCTCATCACAGACTGTTTAATAAGATGGATAATTTGGGATTGGATTTAAAGATATCTACGAGATAGCTACGAGGGGCCGTATGCAGGTCTTAAAGACCGCGTATACACAATCTATATTGCAAGAAGTAAAGTAGATTACGTTACAAAATTACTGCGCATGCTCAGTAGCACGTTTCTGAAAATTTCGTATGCAATTGCAATGCAGTCGGAGCTCTGCATATGGCCCGAGGATATTATCTTTTTTACAAGATAGACAATAGAGGGTTGTAGTTAATGAAATCCCTTCTGAAGATAGTAAAATTATCAGTTAAATTCCATAGGCATCTGTAATTTGACCAGTGCTATTTAATATTTTTATAGGTGATATTGCCTGTGGCATTCAGGGGAAAATATGCCCTTTTGCAGATGACACAGAGAGGGGTACAAAATACGAGCAATAATCTAGGTAAACTAGAGGAATGGTCAAGAGTGTGACAACTGCAGTTTAATCCCGAAAAATGAAAAATCATGCACATGGGGTGCAAAAACACAAAAGCGCAATATAGCATTAATGGCACTACATTAGAAACTACTGAGGAGGAAAGGGATCTAGGAGTCATTATTTCATGTGACTTAAAGGTAGCCAAGCAATGTAACAAAGCAATGAGAAAGGCAAGTCAGATGCTTGGTCTCATAAGAAAAGGTAAAAGTAAATGCATTAAGTAGAAATGGTGTCCTCAAATGTCCACTTTTTGTATATAAATCCAAACATTGGGCCAGTTCCAGAACTCAGCACGCTAGTGTATCTACGCTAGCCGCTATCGTAAAATCTCCTTTTTGTATGAACTGTGCATGCGCGCGGCAGATGTAAAGCAACATAATTTTGATCGTACGTAACTTCAGCGTAAATACGAACGAAGGGGCGGGGCATTCATACGACACCCGGAAATACGTTATGTAGGCGGAGGGAGGCATTTAAATTATACAGTATGGGCCGGGTTAGGCCGCTACGTACGTCAATCCATAACGTACGTCTGTACATACACTTGAAAAAGTTAAGGTTGGGTTTGGCAAACGTAAATCGAGTAAATTACGTACGAGCGAGGGGAGTGCACAGTACTTACGATCATGTACCTACGCTACATGATCGTACGTAAACAGAACTGAGGTCTGGATCTGGCCCATTGTCTCTGATTCACACTTGAGAGTGAGTTAGGTGTGGACAGAAATGCACCTAACTCATTCGTCCAACCTCTAACCCACCCCGAATTTTAGGTACCTAAAGCACTTAAGACTGCCATAGGGCTACCTTAACTAACCGTGCATAGTGTCCTTCTACGTACAGAGAGTGCCTCCCCCCGCCCTCCCCGCCTAATCTAAATCCCTCCCACTTCTAAATAAACACTCCCCGAGGCAGCATTAGCACGCCTCCATGAAGTCAATCTAACTGGTAACTAGGTGAGTGATTTCAGTAGATTCCGCACTTAAGAAGCCGGAGCTAAGCGTGAATCAGGTCCATTGAGAGCAAGCTAAGAAGTAAGATATAGATATGAGCAAACCGGTGTTAGAGGTCGATGGAAGCTTCAGAGTGAGCCGATAAAAATAGACATTGCAATATGGCTAGCGGATGATATACCAGGTGACGGTGCATATAAATTAGGTCTTTGGGCCTGATCCAGACCTACGCCCGCGAGCGTAGCGTATGATTGCCCGAGCGTATAAACTTTCACGCCCATGACACTCCCATTGATTGTACCGACTTACGGCGGCTGAACCCTACCCTAACTTTTTCAAGCGTCCGTGCGAATTTTCGTACCGATACGCTGGTCGTAAGGGGCTTAGCACGCCCATACTGTACAATTTAAATGGCTATCCCCGCCTCTGTGTAGTAACTCGAGCGTCCGGACTATCGTCGTACAAAACGCACGCCCCTTGGGCGAAAAATATGCTCAAAATACGCTCGCTGTACGCTCATGTCCTTCGGACGACCGGAAGTTGTCATACTGCACATGCGCAGTGCGTTTTTTCTCCCGGTTTTACGCTCCCGACCGGCGTACGCATGCTTGCGGTCGTAGCTCTGGATCAGGCACTTTGTCTCACCAAACTCTCTGCTTACTCTGTGAAATCAGATGGCGAGCTGGGTCTCGATGAAGCCTTCAATCATGCTGGCCAACTGATTTCACAGATCCAAACTCTCATGTGCGCTAAGTAATACTATTGTAGCAATGCCATACCTATAGCTTTCCACTGATTTTCCTATTTGTGCTAGGACAAATAAATATCAATGGTTTGAAAGTATTTAGTTTAATAGCACTCCTATAATATACATGATAGTCCTGTATGCTTATAAGCACAGTCCATTCAGAAGCTAATGGAAGGATAATTTGTTGGTAGTCTGTATAGAAAGGATGGCAACTCTATAAGATATCACAGATGCTAAAGAGGGGAAACTAGAGGTCTAGATCCAGATCATTACCGCCACTAGATCTTCAAACTTAGGTCAGTTATGATTTTTATGGACCAGACAGCTGATTAAATGATGGATAATCCCAGAGAACCGGTCCTTTTCTTTGGGTGATACATAGATCAGGTAAATAGAATGCAGAGTCGGAAAAATATTCACAAATAGATATGAACCAGCAAGTCCAAGCACAAGAATATAAAAGCCAATAATTCCAATGCTGACAAAATAAACAAGATAGATACAAAAGGTAAAAGATAAAAACTTTATGGTTTTATAATAGGTGTCCAGATGTCCTGTTACTGTTCTGCCATCTCTCATCTGTTTAATGTAAAGACCCATGGAGGAAAGAAGACTGGAAAATCTCTGTATTGTATCTCTGTATGTTGCAAATGATGATGCAAAACATTGCAGTCTATGCAAAAAAGGAATCTGTGTGTACATTCTACTTAATATCACATGTCCCTGTGGTGGATGTTACTATAATGTAAACTAGAAGCAAAAATGACCACACAGTTTAACTTTTAAGAATACCTTAAGTATAATGTGCTGTATTCAGAGTTCCGTGCATATTTTTAGGTACGTTTCAACTGCGCAAGCGTAGTAACTTTATTTACGTAGTTCACGTAGACTATACGCACGGAGGTGCCTCACGGACGGATTTGTGAATCGCACGGGGGAACATATGTACAGATATGCAATAAAAATAGGCGGGGGAGGCATTTAAATGATTGAAAGTCGGAGCAATTAGCTAGATACGGACGGACGGAGGACATATACGCACGGAATGCAACACGGAAAGATACAGGTGGTCTATGGAGGCGTAAGTTACCGAGAGCACGGCGCAGGCGTATATTTGCGGTCCGATCTGACCACGAATCTCTGAAAACGGCCCGATGTATGGAAATTGACAGATTAATACACACATTAATACAACACATACCTATATGTGCATTGCAGAGAGGGGCGATTGCAGTGCGGGCAGCAGTGGCACTAGAAGGGTGCAGAGGGTGGGCCCCACACCAGGTGGTAACTTCAAAGAAGTTCTGTGACTGTGCTTCTAATATTTGGCTCTTATTTACTATATAGTTACTGTATAGTTAGGGCTCGTCTATGGAGGCGGAAGTCTCCGTCGGAACGGATTTAGAAAAGGGAATGGCTGGGGTTTTGGTGGGTGTAACTTGCTCACTACATGCGTATATTTGTGATCCAATCGCCAGACGGATCTCTGAATACGGCCCACAGTGCCTGGCTGGCTCATCGTAACGATGGACTAGCCAGACACTGGCCCAGGTCCTAACTTAAGCATGACAGGGTACTTACACAAGTCATTTGCGTAAGTCCCCTGTCTAGGAACATCTGCGCCTGTCCGCGTCTGATACTCCGCATGCGTACTTACTTATATACGTAACTTTGATATGACAGTAAGTACGCATAAGGGGCAGACCCAACATTTATGATGGTCGTATCACCGCCGATAGCCATGTCAATGAGGGTTTGGTGGCGGCCAAGCCCCGTTACGACTACTCAAAAAAACTTAAGGTAGGAATCTGGGCACGTAAAGCGTGCGGGGGTTTGGATCTGGGCCTCTGTGTCTATGTCAGAGAGCCCAGCTCCTCCTCAGCAGCTCCATACCGGCGTGACAGGATGGCTAGAGACATATAAGGGGGTGAAAGATGGACTGTAGACATACAATGGGGTGAAAGAATGGCTGCAGACAAACAAGGGGGTGAAAGGATGACTGGGTCCATACAATGGGACTGATGACATACAGTACAAGGGGGCTGGAGACATTTAAGGGGGCTGAAAGGATTAATGCAGTCTTACTGTACAAGGTGGCTAGAGACATAAAAGGGAACTGAAAGAATCCCTTTGAAAACACAAAAGAGGACTGATATGATGATTACGAGGGGGCTTTAACTTCATTACAGGGAGCATCCTTTAAGGAGTTAGTTAGAAAACCCATTTGCAAAGAGGTCATCTTAGATATAGATATGGTACAAATGGTGTCAGAATCTCAGAAGTAAGTGTGGACGAGAACCTAGTATCCAGTAATCATCATGCAGTATGGTTTAGTACAGTGGTCGAAGGGGAAATTTTGAAGTGGCGGTATGGACATTTGGAAGTGTGGGTATGGAAACATAGAGATAATAGAAGTGACTGGAGGTTTATAGTTTTTGATTAAATCAGTAAGAGAAGTGACAGTACGTTATACACTCTTATACCCCTCACTTTGAGCTCTGGTTTAATATAAAGACAGAGTATAATGTATCACACAATGACAAGGGTGCTGGATTTTAGAGAGACTGATTTCATAGAAATGCGGATATGTGGAAGTGATCTTTGGCATCACACCCACTACAATTCCGCAGCACCAACCGGAGAATTGAGTAACACTCTCTGGGAAGTTTTAGGGTTAGGCTGCGGGGAAGGGAGGGTGATTTTTAGGGTGATGAAAGGAGAGGGTTAGGGTTAGGGTAGTGGAAGGAGAATCTTAGGGTCAGGCTGCGGGTAGGGGAGTCTTAGGGTTAGACTGCAAGGATGGGAGTCCTAGGATGAGGCTGTGGGGAAGGGAGTCTTAGGCTTAGAATGCGGGGAAGAGTCTCAGGGCCTGATCCTGAAAAAGGCTCGCTTGCATTGTTACGGCGGGTGTAACATAGTGTAACTATGGCAGGACGGGGGGAGTGTCAGGGGGAGTGCATTGTAGTTACGCTGTGCGTTATTACACATAGTGCTTCATCGTAGCTCTGGATCAAGTCCTTATAGTCAGGCTGTTGGGAAGGAAGAGATAGGATTAGGGTTATGGAAGGGGAGGCTTAGGGTAAGGGTTGGGGTTGAATTCATACTTACTATACCCAGCAGCATCTTCTGTCTTGTGTGGATCGATTGTTTTCGCCTCTGTGAAGCATAAGCACCCGATTACCCAGTGAGCTGGGAACTGGCTGGGAGAGAACAGACCTTTCGAAAAAAGGGCCTTTCAATGTGGAGAAGAGGCTCAGGGCCTGATCCTGAAAAACGCTCGCTTGCATTGTTACGGCGGGTGTAACAGTGTAACTATGGCAGGACGGGGGGAGTGTCAGGGGGAGTGCATTATAGTTACGATGTGCCTTATTACACACAGCGCTTCATCGTAGCTCTGGATCAAGTCCTTAAAGTCAGGCTGTTGGGAAGGAAGGGATAGGATTAGGGTAATGGAAGGGGTGGCTTAGGGTAAGGGTTGGGGTTAAATTCATACTTACTATACCCAGCAGCATCTTCTGTCTTGTGTGGATCGATTGTTTCACCTCCGTGAAGCATAAGCACCCGATTACCCAGTGAGTTGGGAACTGGCTGGGAGAGAACAGACCTTTCGAAAAAAGGGCCTTTCACAGCAGCGACCCACACCCTAAAAAGAGAGATAATGTGAGAGTGGGGGTCTTGTTGTTGAGGGTGAAAGGCTCATGGCAGGACATCTTAACAATTATTGTTGTTCAATATTCACAAAAGAAAGAGAGGTGTAGGAAACACTTTTACATTTTAAGACAATTAATACAAAGGCTACTACAAGTGGGGACTAGGTATTAAAATAACTTTTAAAGCTGAAAGTGGATAGAACAATTTGGCCAAATTGGATACATCCTAGGACACTAAAAGAACTTAGAGGGTGCTAGCAAAACCATTAACTGAATTATCCAAACAGTCACTAATAACTGGGGGTAATTCCAGATGATTGGAAAGTAGCAATTGTAGTCCCTTTGCATAAAAATGGAAGTATGGAAGAAGTGGCAAACTACCGACCAGTAAACCTCACATGAGTAGTTGTGAAATTGATGAAAACACAACACTGGGAAAAAATGTACAAAATCATAAATCCAATAACTTAGAAGCATGGATTCAATGGGGGGAGCTCATGTCAAACACATTTTCCAGAATTTTAGATTAGATCAATGGGGAGCTGTAGATATAGACATAACTCTGGTAATTCTTTTGACATTGTGCCACATTGCGGATTGCTAAATATATGTGAAAATTTGGGATTGGACAGAAAGTTATTAGAGGATTGCAGTGAATGCAATACCTTCTTAAGATGATAAGGTAAGCAGTGGTGTTCCCCAGGGATCTATACTTGGACAAGAGCTATTTAAAATGTTTATTGATGACATTGCCTGTGATATCAAGGGAAATAAACTAAGAGGGGGTTCATAAGGGGGAGGGGGTAACACAAAATAAGTGAGTATCTAGGTAAACTAGAGGAATGCCATCTAGATAAACTAGAGGAGTGTGGCAACTGCAGTTTAATGTCATACTAGAATTGTCAGCTAGAATCTGATTGGTTGCAATGGGCAATATCTCCACTTTCTATGTTTCTATGCAATTATAACTGCATACATACAAGGGGGCTAGAGAGAATGATTGCAAACATACAGATGTGCTCAGTTAAGACTTTCCCGGGGAAAATTCTTCAATGGAGTTGACACCCATTCAATGTTCTATAGAAAGAGTAAATGGAGCCATTTTTACCCATTCAATGTCCTACAGAGGTAGTGTATGACTCATCAAGTGAATTGAATGGGTGAGATCAGCTCTATTGTCTGATCCCTGCAGGAAGCCATAAGCTGCTCAATGGTAAATAAACAATGTTTTAAAGATTTAATAATGGACTACAATCTAGTTTCTCCACCAAATCATTAAATATGCATCATGGCTGAGAAAGCTTTATCTGAGCCCTACTCTATAAGAGGTTAAAAGGATGAATGGAGACATACAAAGGGATTGAAAACATAAAAGGCATAAAAGGATGGCTGGAGACATACAAGGGGGAAAATTCATGGCTGGAGGCATAAACAGGGGAGAAGGGATGGTTGGACACAGACAAGGTGGTAAATTCAGGATGAATGAAGTCTGGACACATACAGTGGGGGAGAGTTTATCCACTTTAATTACATGAAGCTATGTAAATTTAACTTAACTTAATGTGTAATTGAATTTTACAGTGTCATTTAAATGTTGCTAGTTATATTACTTCTATTGCTGAAGAAGGAATTATTGACATAGAATTAAACTGCCCAAAACAATCAACAATTACAACACATATGACAGATTGTAAGATAAGATAATTGGGGTGATTCATTGGGGTGAGTGATAAGTGTTCTCTGAATAATAGTTGGAGGGTGGTGGGACCTGTGTTATTATAAAGTAACTGTAGAGACAAAAAAAAATGCTAAGAAACATAAGTTTTTGAAACAAACATTTGTTGTTTTAATCATTCTACAAGCATATGTAAAATAAATATGTATACAGACATATAGACAGTGTAAAGCAAACATATTGATAAATAAATCACAAATGAAGTTTAGTAAAACCAAACTAAATTTCAAATCTAGTTTTTATTTTAAATATGTTTTAGACAGCAACCCTATAACAAAATAGGAAGGTTTTACTGTAACAATTATAACTTTAACACACGCTTTCTTTTTTCCCGGTCTATCAGTATTATCATATCATTATTATTATAATTCTGCAGTGGTTTTTACCATCATGGCAGAGAGTCACCTGATTGATATGTGAAGAGAAAAATGAACAGAGGGGCTTTGAAATGTCTGTCTGAGCTCTGTCAACTAAAATTCTCTCGCTTGCTTAGCATATAAAACACAAAGAGCTGCCAGCTTTTTCTTTGAGAGAAGTGAGTAAATAGTTCATATGGTCGGCTAGGTTCATACTGTCTGGCCGACTATATGAACTATTAACTCACTTCTCTCATAGAAAAAGCTGGTAAACACTAGGCTAAATTAGAGACTGCTCAAAGACCGGGGACAAAAGTAAATATCCTAACAGGAACGGACCAATAGATATCGGTGCTCCACATTTAACCCTCTGTGTACCTCAGGCTCCACCAACCATACCACAGCGGTTGGTGGTGGTGAACGGGCATCTGAAATCATCACAGCGAGCTGCCGTTACATCCTACTTGGACTGGTGATGTAGACCATCTAATTTTGGAACTTTTTCATATAACCAACACATGCTAGGTTGGTCTGCTGGCGCGATAATTTAGATGAACGAGTCCGTTCCCATTGTAAAATCCAAAGGATACTTTTAATCCCCCAGACATTAGAATCCCAAGTAGATACTGCTCAGAAACTGTTACTTACAACAATCAACCAGCTAGCATGATCATTTCTTGTTTAACTTTTTTATCTAGAGAGGAGGCAATCTGAATTATGTGTATTATTTTTTTATTCACAGCTTCAATAGCTATTCCATACTTCAATCCCTGCAGGGTTTAGTACTATATGTGATGCATTTCGATGTTTGGGCATTCTTTGTTTGTTTTAATATAATATTTTATGAATTTTATATTGTTTTGCTGATATATGTGCAATACATTTTTTTTTGTTTTGAATTGTTTCTAATAGCGCTCACCCCCGCTATATATACCTTTCACATCACCACCCAGGTTTTTGCCAAAAAAGGGGATGTGAAAGGGGTTTAAAGAGGGGAAATTAGTGGTCTAGATTCGGTCTTATTCCTCCACCAGGTCTTCAGACTTAGGCCAGGTATGTTTTTTATTGATCAGACAGTTGATTCCATGTTGGATAATCCCAGAAAACCGGTCCTTTAGTTTGGCTGATACATAGATCAGGTAAATAGAATGCAGAGTTGGAAAAATATTCGCAAATAAATATAAACAAGCAAGTTCAAGTAAATGAATATGAAAGACAATAATTTCAGTGCTGACAAAATAAACAAAATAGATACAAAAGGTACAAGACAAAAACTTCATGGTCTTCTTATAGGTGTCCAGATGTCCTGCTACAGTTCTGCCATCTCTCTTCTGATGTATGTGAAGGCACAGGGAAGAAAGCAGAAAGACTGTTGATATGAGAAGAACAAATAAAGGGATCATATTCCACAATACAAAAATACACCAATAAAGATTAATTCTTTGAGTATATGTCTCATTAGATGGACTCTTATAAAAGTCATCTTTGATGATGAAAAAATATTGTAAAGTGTAGCAAATTGACAAAAGCACACAGGCAATAATCAGATGGACAATCCTTTGCAACACAATCATCTTCAGATGTAGGAAGACGGCATTGTGGAAGTTGGAAATCTTCAAACAGTAGACAACAAAGAGGAGGGATGAAAAACAATTGCTGGTATAGTACAAAAAAGGCTGAATAGAAGCAACAATATCAATGAATAGGGTAGTAACATGTAAAAACGTATAAAAAAATATCTCTATAATAGCAACAATTTCATAGATCATTCTTGTGATTCCAATCAAGGTCAGAATTTGGTCAGTGGTGGTCCCTGGTTGTCCTCTCACCCAGTCACTGACATTCACAGTAACCATGAATAAATGTATCATTATTCCTACCACACAGGTGATCACTGCTGCAACAGCCAGAATCAGATTTTTTATATTCAATTCTTTCTCCATTGGAATGTTAATGCTGAGAATCCTTCTAAAGGAAATGTGATACAGGTTATAGCTGACTTTCGGGAATATCTCTGTATATTACTAGGGGATGCAAATGTTGATGGAAAACTTTGCAGTCTATGCAAAGAAGGAATCTGTGAGCACATTTTACATAATCAAAACAATACAGTGCTGCACTAGGATCAAATATTATATAGTCAAATACTTCAGAAAAGAAGAATTTTTTTTTTATTTTTTAAATACATAAAGATATATATAAAAAATGAGTGAGGGGAGTGAGTGCTTAATAAATTATAAAACAATGTAACCAGAATTCATACCAATTCAATATAAATAAAAACAATGTAAATGTTGATCTCACAAAAGAGTAAGAAACATACAACTTGCTGGGATGAAAAAGTATCTCAAATTAAATCCTTAAGTGACCGGTAACTGTTGCATGAATAAAGGAATGGTAAATGGGTACCGCAAACAACAAATGTTCTTACCTGCTGGCAATGCGCGTCCACAATTGCCAGCTGATGGTCTGAATGTGGGTTCCATATAGCCAACCTTGGTGAAGATAATGTTCAACCAGGATAAAACAATGCACAGTCCTGATTGTCCAAGACTGCGTTCCACCATAGGCACTGTGCTGATAATGGACTCCGGTAGCTAAAACGGGGCTCTGTATCGTATAGAGACGTGCTCTCACTTATTGACGATCAAGCTCACACATGGGACAAACAGGTCCCGTTGATACATGAGCAAGGGATTGTTAAACAAAAGATAGTCCCGATATACTGTAGCAGCCAATATTGGAGTTCTCTGGATAAAGTACTTGCAGCTCCAAATAAAACCGGACAGTATTCTGGCTAATTTTTTTCCGTGCTATGAGTTGTCTAGTTAGTATATTGCCGAGAATAGAGGTGCAATCAGTCCATGATGGTATCGGGAGACTTATTTAAAAAGCAATGGTAGACTTAAATAAGTCTCCTTGATACCATCATAGACTGATGCACAGCCCTGATAATCCAAGACCGTGTTCCACAATAGGCACTGTGCTGATAATGGGCTCCGGCTGGATTCACAGATCCGTGTACACTAAGTATGCGGTTTTACGCACGCACGTAGCAAAGGGAACACCCATGACACTCCTCTCGCACGGATGGGTTTGCAGTGACATACGCCTCCAGAGGGCACCCTTATCTCTACGTGTGTACTACAAGCGTATGTAACTTACATATGTGCGTGCGTATCTTACTAACCGCACCCTCAAAAGCCCATTTAAATGCCTCCCCTGACCACTCTCATGTAGAAACATAGAAACATAGAAACATAGAAAGTGACGGCAGATAAGAGCCACATGGCCCATCTAGTCTGCCCATTTGTTTATTGAAAACTATACTGACCCTAGACCCTATTTACCCTCAATTTGGGTTACAATTTAGGATACCCTTATATTTATCCCAAGCATGTTTAAATTGCTCTACTGTATTGGCCTCAACCACCTCAGACGGGAGAATATTCCATTTATCTATCACCCTTTCAGTGAAGTAATTTTTCCGCACATTTCCTTTGAATCTACCGCCCTCCAGTTTATATCCATGCCCTCGTGTTCTATTACACCTTTTCTTTTGAAAAATGCCCCCTCCTCTAGCTGGTCACAACCCTTGATGTATTTGAAAGCTGCAATCATGTCCCCCCTCTCCCTTCTCTGCTCCAAGCTATACATGTTTAGTTCCTCTAGCCTTTCTTGGTATGAATTGTTACAAAGGCCATGGACCATTTTAGTTACTCTTCTTTGCACAGTCTCTGATGTATTTATGTCTTTCTGGAGATATGGCCTCCAGAACTGAACACAGTATTCTAGGTGAGGGCGTACCAATGATTTATAAAGGGGCATCACTACTTCTCTCTTTCTGCTACTAATTCCTCTCCCTATGCAACCAAGCATCTGACTTGCCTTTCTCATTGCTTTGTTACATTGATTGGCTACCTTCAAGTTACTGGAAATAATGACTCCTAGATCCCTTTCCTCCACGGTAGATTCTAATGTAATGCCATTAAGGAAATATTGAGCCAATTGTGTGTGTGTGTTACAGATATAATAGTATATTGTGTTACTGGTAATGGCAGTGTTGCTGGGCATTCTTATCCTGTGTGTGTGTTACAGATAGAATGGTATAGTGTGTTACTGGTAATGGCAGTGTTGCTGGACATTCTCTATCCTGTGTGTGTGTTACAGATATAATAGTATATTGTGTTACTGGTAATGGCAGTGTTGCTGGACATTCTCTATCCTGTGTGTGTGTTACATATAGAATGGTATAGTGTGTTACTGGTAATAGCAGTGTAGCTGGGCATTCTCTATCCTGTGTGTGTGTTACAGATAGAATGGTATAGTGTGTTACTGGGTAATGGCAGTGTTGCTGGATATTCTCTATCCTGTGTGTGTGTTACAGATAGAATGGTATAGTGTGTTACTGGGTAATGGCAGTGTTGCTGGATATTCTCTATCCTGTGTGTGTGTTACAGATAGAATGGTATAGTGTGTTACTGGGTAATGGCAGTGTTGCTGGATACTTTAGAGCCCCAACTTTGGGTCACATATCCAATATCTTTCTAAACCAAGAGCTGACCTCACATGGAGATTCCCAGGTCTCCTAAACTGCCTCTCTGAGACCGCACCCCCTCTCAGCTGCAATCTCAGACAGACTTTAAAACACACATCCAAAATGGAGGCCGCTACAAATCAGTTTGTAAAGTAATATGCACAGCAGGTGCACAAGGCTAGGGGAATTTGCACAAAAAACACAACATGGCCTGGCACTCTAGCCATTACTCAGTTACTAATCATAAACCTCTATCTTTAAAATAAAAGTCAGAGAATTAGTTACAAATCTCTGCAGATATGTGATAAGCCGTTCGCCACTTACAAGGCTTCTCTGTTGAACGGTCCTAACTCTAACTCTAATTTTAACTCTAAACTTTAGAGCCCCAACTTTGGTGGGACATAACTCTGGTAATTCTTTTGACATTGTTCCACATTGCAGATTGTTAAATGTACTAGAAAATTTGGAATTGGACAAAAAGATATTAGAGGGTTGTAGTGAAATGCTTTGTGCACCTGCTCTGTATATTTCTTTATAAACTGATTTGTTGCGGCCTCCATTTTGGATGTGTGTTTTAAAGTCTGTCTGGGATTGCAGCTGAGAGGGGGTGCGGTCTCAGAGAGGCCTTCTTAGGATGATAAGGCAAGCAGTGGTGCTCCCCAGGGATCTATACTTGGACAAGAGCTATTTAAAATGTTTATTGATGACATTGCCTGTGATATCAAGGGAAATAAACTAAGAGTAGTACATAAGGGGGAGGGGGGGGTGACACACAATAAGTGAATATCTAGGTAAACTAGAGGAATGGCATCTAGATAAACTAGAAGAGTGTGGCAACTGCAGTTTAATGTCAAAAATGGAAAATCATGATCTTAGGAACAAAACCCCAAAAGCTCAAATGGGCCTAATCCAAAATGAATAGGGGATTCCGTATGTTAGCCTCTGTTGCACACATTTCATAGAACTACATTACCAACCACTGAGGAGGAAAGGGATCTAGGGGCTAGATTCTCTAAGTTGCTGGAAAGGAAAAGTGGAGATGTTACCCATAGCAACCAATCAGATTCTAGCTCTCACTTTCCTGTTGGATACTAGAATTGTCAGATAGAATCTGATTGGTTGTAATGGGCAATATCTCCACTTTTTCTTTCCTGCAGCTTAGTAAATCTGGTCCTAGGAGACACTTTTTTATGTGACTTAAAGGTAGCCAAGCAATGTAACAAAGCAATGACAAAGTCAGAGTGGTTTGCAGTCAACAACTGGGCCGACTGGATGGGCCATGTGGCTTTCATTTGCCATCACTTTCTATGTTTCTATGCAATTATAACTGCATACATACAAGGGGACTAGAGAGATACAGAGTGGCTGAAAGAATGATTGCAAACATACAGTTTCTTACAGTTTGAAATTCTTCAATGGAGCTGACATCACCCATTTAATGTTCTATAGAAAGAGATGGNNNGAGTGTATAACTCATCAAGTGAATTGAATGGGTGATGTCAGCTCTATTGTCTGATCTCTGCAGAAAGCCATCAGCTGCTCAATGGTAAATAAACATTGTTTTAATGATTTACTAATGGACTACAATCTAGTTTCCCCACCAAACTGTTAAATATGCATCATGGCTGAGAAAGCTTTATCTGAGCCCTACTCTATAAGAGGTTAAAAGGATGAATGGAGACATACAAAGAGTTAGGAAACATAACATGGATGAAAGGATGGCTGGAGACATACAGGGGGGAGAATTCATGGCTGAAGACATAATCAGGGGAGAAGGGATGATTGGACACATACAAGGTGGTAAATTTAGGATGAATAAAGACTGGACACATTCAAGGTTTTTCACTTTAATCACATGAAACTATATAAATATAGAGAAATTTAGGCTGGTTATATAAGATAGTAATTTAAATGTGTAAATGAGATTTATAGTGTATCTTAAATTTTGCTATTTATATCAGTTCCATTTCTGAAGAAGGAATTATTGACATAGAATTAAACTGCCCAAAGACAATCAAAAATGACAACACATATGACAGATAATTGTAAGATAAGATAAACATCTAACAGGGACAGGGAATGAAAACATCTGTAAGGTCCTGAGAGAGGTGAAGATTTCATCTCTGGACTATATTTCTATGATGTTCACAGCAACAATAAATTAAGTAATAAATAGGGCAGCACAGTAGCTCAGTGAGTAGCATTGTGTCTCACAGCACTGAGGTAATAATTTTGATTCCCAGACTAGGCCTTATCTGTGTGGAGTTTGTATGTTCTCCCTGTGTCTGCGTGGGTTTCCTCTGGGTGCTCCGGTTTCCTCCCACATGCCCAAAAACATATTAGTAGATTAATTGGTTGCTAGCAAGTGTATGTGTGTATTAGGGAGTGTGGCTTCATGGGGGTGAATGATAAGTGTTCTCTGAATAATAGCTGGAGGGTGGTGGGGCCTATGTTATTATAAAGTAACTGAAAAGACAAAAATTGCTAAGGAACTAAAGTTTTTGAAAAAACATTTGTTGTTTTAATCATTCTACAAGCACATGTAAAATAAATACTTATTCTGCCGAAATTTCTGTTTTATCTAAAGGACTATCTTTCGTACCAACCGTGGACTTTGATTTGTTTAACTGGAAAGTGGACCATTTCAATTAACTAGACAACTTAAGTTAAAAGAATTTTTTTCAAAACAAGGTGGAGAATATCACCAGCAGCAGTACTCCTTATGACAAATTTAAAGAAAAGTCCCAGTTTGATCCTCAGTCGTCTAATCCCTCCATCAGAAGTTTTTCCAGGCTTCTGGACGATGCGGTGACCAGAACCAGTAAGGCACTTCCGAGGGTCCATCCAAAATATCAATCCCATTGAACACAAAGTGCTTCAATCACTGAGAGCATGCAGGGATATTGTAATTAGGCCCGCCGACAAGGTGGTGCCGTAGTGTTACAGAATAAACTCAATTACATAAGCGAGACTGACCAACAATTAGCGGACCCGCTAACATACCGTAAGCTCAGTGCTGATCCCACCAAACAATTTCAGAAAGAACTGAATGATATTTTGGTCCAAGATGGGGAAGAGGGTAGTCTTCCCAAAAATGTCATAGGTGCTATGATACAAAATAATCCATTGGTACCATTGTTGTACACTTTACCTAAAGTGCACAAGAATATGGAGAGACCACCGGGCAGACCCATAATTTCTGCCAGAAGATCCCTGTTCCATCCTATTGCTTTGCTGCTTGATGAATTTCTTCAGCCTTGTATCCACAAATTGGACACCTATTTAATAGACACCTCACACCTTTTGAATAAACTTGACACTTTAACAGCGTTACCTGAAGATCTCCTGCTGTGTACTGTTGACGTTACCAGCTTGTACACAAGCATTCATCATGATAGAGGTCTTATCGCAGTCCAAAATTTGATTAAGGATAATAGCAACTACATTGGTCCCCCCATAGATCTTTTTATGATGCTCTTGGAACTTACTCTGAAGAGGAATTATTTTTTGTTTAATAATTAGTTCTATATCCAGTGCTCAGGGTGTGCTATGGGCTCGGCCGTAGCCCCCTCTTTCGCAAACGCATTCATGTCATCCCTGGAACAATATCTGTTCATTAGAAACCCATGTTGTCTTGGTAAGATCATTCTATACACAAGATTTATTGATGACCTTCTAATTTTTTGGAGGGGTTCCAAGGAGGACTTCTAGAGTATCATGAAAGAGGTGAATGACATGGAACAGCACATAAAGTTTACTTATGAATGCAGCACGTCCGCAATCAACTATCTGGATGTCCACATTTCGTTGTCAGAGGGTTCTCTACATACATGTATTCACAACAAGCGGACTGACCGCAATACATAATTGATGGCCTCTAGTCATCATCCACACTCCCTCAAACGGGGTCTACCTTATTCTCAATTCCTTCGTGTTTGTAGGGTTAATAGTGACATTCAAACACGGGATGCACAACTGGATGAGATGGAATTAAAATTTCGGCAGAGAGGCTATCCTTCACGAACCCTTTCTGAAGCAAGAACAAAGGCGACATCAATAACACGTAAGGACCTTTTAAAAACCAATCACAAATCACAAAAGTCTGATGTTTTGCCGTGGGTAACCCACTTCTCTCGTGCTAGCCTGTTTATCAATAAGGCCATTAAATCCTTGTGGCCTTTGATACAAACTGATAACAGTCTTCCATCACTCAAGAAATTGAGAATTATGCCCTGCCACTCACGAGGGCGGAATTTACGTGGTCTTTTGGTGCACTCTGATATCACGGATAAACCTAGTGCTCCAAGTAACTTTTTAAGTAAAGCACCAGGCTGCTACAGGTGCTTAGATTGTGCAACATGTCGCCACATGGAAGTGGGCAAAACATTTACCCACCCACACACAGGCAAGAGCTATAAAATCCGCCATGTCCTGACGTGTGCCACGAAATTTGTTGTTTACCAGTTACGTTGTCCCTGCGGCCACATCTATATTGGAAAAACTGTGCAAACTCTTCATGAACGATTTGCACCACACCGTTCATCAATCAGAATGGCTTTGAATTCGGGTATGGCGGATCAGCCAGTACCGAGACATTTCTTAGAACAGAAACATTCCTTACCAGAACTACGTTGTAAGGTCATAGATCATTTTCCACCATCCCTGCGAGGCGGGGACAGAGACAAGGCATTGTTACACCTAGAATCCAAGTGGATATTTAAGCTAGATTGTGTTCACCCCCATGGACTGAATGAATATTTGCCACTTCACTGTTTTCTGTGATATACTCTATTTCTCTATAGTGGTTCATAGATATATAGTATGTAATTGACATAGTTATTTTTCTTTTCCCTTTTCCTTTCTTTCCCATATTCCTCTGTTTTCCTTTCCCAATTTTGGGAACTTAATTTGCTGTTTATTAAACTTGTTTTTATTGTTATTTTGCAGTGTTTCACGGTGCGGGGGTTGAGTCTGCCGCGTTACCCTAGCAATGGCATGCGTTCCAGGGTATGCGCACGGCGAGCAATGCTGGGGAAACTGTGATGGACTCCCTGGTTACAGCAGCCAGTGACGTGCTCCTGGCGTCATGCGCTGTGCGACGACCGCGACGACGCAGCCTCTGCACGTGGAGACTTCGGACGTTGCGGTTCCACGGTGGGTGGGTGAGTGAGTTATTTACCTATATATACCAGTGATTGTTGTGTTGTTCATTTGATGATTGTCCCTGATGATAGTGGTTTGATCCACTGAAACGTTGGATTAAACAGTCATACGTTTCACCTTGTCAAGACTCTGAGTGCCTCCGATATCTGCTTCTTCTACTTATACAGACATATAGACAGTGTAAAAAAAATCACATTAATAAATCACAAATGAAGTTTAGTAAAACCAAATTAAATTTCAATTCTAGTTTTCATTTTAAATATATTTTACACAGCAACACTATTTTAAAATTACAAGGTTTTATTGTAACAATTATAACTGTAACACACACTTTATTTTTCTCCGGTCTATCAGTATTATCATATCATTTTTATTATAATTCTGTACAGTGGTTTTTACCATCATGGCAGAGAGTCACATGACTGATACGTGAAGAGAACAGAGGGTCTTTGAAATGTCTGTCTCAATTCTGTCGACTGTAATATCCTCTCGCTTCCTCATCATATGAAACACAAAGAACTGCTAGTCTGGGATAGCCATATAGGACCTTGTTCACAGTTCAGAGTGAGTTGGGTGCAGACAGATCTGCACCTAACTCACCCTTCCAGCCCCTTAACCGCCCCCCGTTTTTAGGTACATTATGGAGCCATAGGGCTACCTTATCTAACCAGTCATAGTTTCCTTCATAAGAAGGAAACTCCACATGGACAATGCCTCTCCCTGCCCCCCCTCCCCGGCTAATCTTAATCCCTCCCCTTCCCACTTCTACCTAAACACTCCCGAGGTTAAGCCGCCTCATTCTAACTAAACTACGGGAAATCTATGAACCTAACTGGTATATTATATATAACATACTTATATATACTTATATATTATATAATATATGGGTTTGCTTTTTTTAGCATCTGTTTTATTCATAGAAAAAATTATATTAACTACAATAATAAAGCGATAACCATGGTGATTCCTCTATTTAATCATTTAAAATATCACCAAATATAAGATGTCATTTTAAAATGGACATATGACAGGCATTTGTCATAGCAATACTCTTAATACTATAACCATAGCAATAGTAAACATATCTATCCAATCAGGTGTCTTCATGAAGAACCCGTGTTCAAAAACAACACTTGACCTTTCACACTGACACCAGTCCCGTATGAGACCCGGGAAAAACCCTTCTTTTTTTCCCGAGTCTGAATCTTGGGTGATTAGACCCGGGTCTACAAAAATGGGACATTTCACAACACCACCAAATACCTGGGTTTTTACCAAAAAGCTGCATATGTGATGGGGAAGTGAAAGGAGTTTTAAGAGGGAAAAGTAGAGTTCTAGATTTGAGATGTCTCCACCAGGTCTTCAAACTTAGGTCAGTTATGGTTTTTATTGACCAGACAGTTGATTCCATGTTGGAAAATCCCAGAGAATCGGTCCTTTAGTTTGGCTGATACATAGATCAGGTAAATAGAATGCAGATCTGGAAAAATATTTGCAAATAAATATAAAGCAGGAAGTCCAAGTGAATGAATATGAAACGTAGAAATATCAATGCTGACAAAATAAGCAAGATAGATACAAAAGGTACAAGATAAAAACTTTATGGTCTTCTTATAGGCGTCCAGATGTCCTACTACAGTTCTGCCATCTCTCTTCTGATGTATGTGAAGACACAGGGAGGAAAGAAGAATGACTGTTGATATGAGAAGAACAAATAGTGGCATCATATTCCACAATACAAAAATATACACATAGATTTCATCTTTACTGGTGTATGTCTCATTAGATGGACTTTTATGAAGGTCGTCTCTGATGATGAAATTATATTGTAAAGTATAACATATTGACAAAAGCACACAGGCAATAATCAGATGGACAATTCTTTGCAACACAATCATCTTCAGATGTACGAAGATGGCATTGTGGAAGCTGGAGATCTTCAAGCAGTAGACAGCAGAGAGGAGGGATGAAAAACTATTGCTGATATAGAAGAAAAAAGGCTGAACAAAATCAACAATATCAATATATAGGATAGGAACTTGTAAAAATAAACTAAGAAATATGTCTATCATGGCAACAGTCTGATAGATCATCCTTGTGATTCCAATCAAGGTCAGAATTTGGTCAGTGGTGGTCACTGGTTGTCCTCTGACCCAGTCACTGACATTCACAGTAACCATGAATAAATGTATAATTATTCCTACCACACAGGTGACCACTGCTGCAATAGCCAGAATCAGATTTTTTATATTTAATTCTATCTCCATTGGAATGATAAGATGAGGATCCTTCTAAATGAAATGTAATACAGGTTATAGATGACCTTCAGGACAATCTCTGTGTTTCACCGGAGGATGCAAATGATAATGGAAAACATTGCAGTCTATGCAAAGAAGAAATCTGTGAGCACATTCTACTTAATATCATGTGTCCCTGTGATGGATGTTACTATAGTGCAAGCTGAGAGCAAAAAAGGGTAAATTAAAAACACAACAGGTTATTAGCAGCACAGGTAAACCAATAACAATTCCAATTGCATGATGTATGGAAACTGATTGATAAAAAAATACATTACCACATAACAGGAAAGTGTATTGCGGACAAGGCCAAATGCAGTACAGCCTCAGCGTTAATAGAGGGGTGCAGGAATTGTGGACCACACCAGTTGGCTGCCTCAAACCGGGTGCCCAGAATGCACTTGTAGAAAAAAGGAACTAAGTGGCTGCTCTGTTTAAAAGACCTAAGAGCCGCCGACCAGGAGTGCAGCCACCGAAGAGACACCGAGCCTTGCTAGCTCATTTCATGGATGGTCAAGGCGCTGTGTCTCCTCTTCAGAAGCTCTTTGCCGTCAGAGTGACGCTGGCATGACCCAAAGATCATGCAGCATCATTCAGTGAACAGAGAGTTGTGCAGGAGAGAACAAGAAGAAGACATTAGTGGAAGCAATAAGGAATGGCTGCAGACAACAAGGATGTGAAGGAATGACTGCAGAAATACAATGGGGTGACAGAGTGACTGAAGACATACAAGGGGGGAATGAATGCAGACCTACAAGGGGGTGAAAAATTGGCTGTAGACATGCAAGAGGAAAGAATGGAAACACACAATGAGATTGGAGTCATACAAGGGGGTAAAAGGATGACTGCAGACAAGAAAAGGGGATAAAGGCATAAAAGAGGATTGAACAGATGGCTAGAGACACAGAACTGCCTGAAGGGATGGCTGTCGACAAACAAGAGGACTGGAGAAATACAAGGGAGCTTGTAGACATTTAAGGGGAATGAAAGGACAACTGGAACCATACCATAGGTGAAAGGATGGCTTTAGACTTGCAAAGGACTGGATACTTAAAAAAAAAAGCTGAAAGGATGGCTGGAGACTCACAAAGGGTCTGTAAGGATGGCTGCAGACATACAAGGGGGCTGAAAGGATGACTTTAGACAAACAAGTGCACTGGAGACATACAAAGAATGGTTGCAAATATATGAGGGGGGAAGAAATGATTGTGAAGACATAAAAGGGGGCTTAAAAGGTGGCTGGAAACATACAATTAGGTAAAAAGATGGCTGAAAACAAGGGGGAGAATTTAGGATGACTGAAGCTTAGTCAGTCACATGACTAATGAGTAAAGATAAAAATGAGAGGGGCTTTAAAATGTCTGTCTGAGCTCTGTGATTGTGACATCCTCTCACTTCCTCATCATGTGATGCACGGTGAGCTGCTAGCCTGGAACAGCTGTATTTGTTTTGACTCTTTGAAAATGCAAAACTCACTATTTATATAAAGGATTTATTCATATATGTAAATAAATTATATTAACTACAATAATGAAGCGATAACCAAGGTGATCCATCTATTGAGTCATTTAGGGCAGCATGGTGGTTCAGTGAGTAGCACTTATGTCTCACAGTGCTAAGGTCAGGAGTTTGATTCCTGGACTAGACCTTGTTTGTGTGGAGTTTCTAGGTTCTCCCTGGCCCTTATTCACACTTAAGCAGCTTGTCCAAAATGACTTACTACACATGCGTAGTAGGTAATTTACGCAATCTATGTACCAGATCGCTTGTAACACTTGTGTTTGATGTTGCTGTATGCTACTATGTACACATATTTTTTTCTTTTATTACATGTATTGTTTGACATCATTACTCATAAGTGAACTATCCAGGGGCTCACACAAGCCTTAATCCAGCCCTGATTGCAGGTCACTGGTAGGGTGAGAGACTGTCCCATGGTCATGAGGATTAACTCCTTGTTGGTTTGGAGAAGCAGCCAATTTCCGCTTTCTGGATGTGTAAGTACTCTGTGCAAGCATCCTGCGAATGTGAACACAAGACAGGGCGGGGTGACCTTCCACGTGCACAGCATGTAAGCATTGTGGGCAAGAGGAGGTATTTAAAGACATCGGGTCCTCATACCACCCTCATGGAGTCTGTTTCTGACCGTTTGAGCAGACACATTCACATTTGTGGCCTGCTGGAGGTCATTTTGCAGTGCTCTGGCAGTGCTCCTCCTGTTCCTCCTTGCACAAAGACAGAGGTAGCGGTCCTGCTGCTGGGTTGTTGCCCTCCTACGGCCTCCTCCAC
>WWET01000869.1:423499-441003 GCA_011038615.1 Limnodynastes dumerilii | reverse complement strand
AAACAAATATGGTGAAATGGAAATAAAATGTGGTAGTTTCAGGCGCTGGGTTGGACCTTGCAGAGGGGGGATGATGTCAATACACAGTGTATCACTATGATCCTATTAAACTATTGTATAAATAAAACAAAATCAAATAAAAGAATTGGTGAAGTCCCAACAGGTACTGCTGACCTGAATAAAACTCTACATAGAAAGATAGTAGAATGATAGTCCTTATAAAGTGCCGTTGGTGCTTATTATGGCGTTATTGTAATCCTCCAAGACAGACCATAACCATGTAAATAAAAGAAATAACATTTATTACATCATATTCCAATAAACATTCAAACAAGGATCAGAATCATCATACCAGGAAGCGATGGTAAGAATCATCAAACCAGGAAGCGCAGGTAATGGGAGGAGAGGAGACGCTGCCGCTGCTAGATGGAAAACCCGGGTAAATTGCGCCAAACTGCATTCTCTCTTTCTTTCTCTCTGTCCACTGGTGATGATGTAACGATCTGTGAGCCAGTCCTCTACGCTACGCGTTTCAGGCAGCACTCTGCCCCTTTCTCAAAGTCTAGATAGGATCATAGTGATACACTGTGTATTGACATTCCCCCCCCCCCTGCAAGGTCCAACCCAGCGCCTGCAACTACCACCATTTTATTCAATTTCACCATATGCGTGGTAGGTCATTTTTGTAGATTCTGCACTTAAGAAGAAGGAGTATCTTAAGTGTGAATTAGGTCTGATGGAAGGAAAAAAAAATGAGAGAAAGCAGAATAAAAGTAATCAATCTTTACTGAACACAAATTGAGACATATAAATGATAAAAAAAACATATATATAACATATAACAATGATAAAATGATCACCGCAGAAGGCTGAGATACAAATTCTGGATCCCCTGGTACAGGGCATGGGGAGCACAATGATGAGATAAGTGGACCTTAGGAAATGATTGGCTCAGGGAGCGCTGCAGGGGAAGAGTGTTCCAGAATGTCGACCAGGTGCGACAGTACGACGACGCGTTTTGAGTTGACTAGCCCTTTGTCAAGTAGTCCTCCAGGTCTTCAGCAGGTGGGATGCACAGCACTCCGGAGCTAACTCATCCATTATTTCAATTTCAGTATGACCTCTTGAACCATATTTCAATAGATTTTCAGTTATTTGGAATAGCTTTACAAAATTATTAATTTATGTAGGATTGGGCTTGTGAATCATGCAAGTAAATACTGAAAAGAGATGACAGCTTAAACAAAATGTTTGGATGGAGTGGTTATTAGATTAATGAATGAATGAATGAATGAATGACCAAAGACTTGAAGTTTGCCACACAGAAAAACCTTTATTCACAAAATAAATACAGTTAATAAAAAAGTTAATAAAAAAGTGTTTTTTCAGGCTTTTTCAGGAAAGGGGTACTGTAGTTGTACACCCTCATACCTACAGCATCTAATAGAAAAATTAGTACGTTTTAAATCAATAAGCTATTCCTAAGGGATAGTATGTCTACCTCCTGAGTTCCAGGTGGTTAACCCTATTCTTAATGGTTGTAGACTCTAATCCATTCACATTCCTCCTTTATTAATGGGTGACTTTAAATCACCTTTGCAGAAGCTTAAGTTTCCCATCATTTTTGGGACACTCAGAGATTGCAGGAAGACTGTCTATTTAATGTCTAATACAAAAACTGGGGGTGGGAATTTTTAAAAAGCACTATATCTTGCAGCAGAAAATGTACCTTAGAATGTCCACAAATACTCTAAATGCATTTAGAATCCGGACTGTGAAGCAGCTGTCGTGTACCTTCTCCCCGCCGACGCATTCCCGATGCCATAGGACTTGTCACATACTGCTGCCTGGACATCCATTGCATTGCAGCCTTCTGGGATTTCTGTTGTACCTCGGTAGGGGTTTTGTTTTACCCCTCAGCTTGCTATGTTTTAGAAATGTATTTTGTGTGTCACTGTTTTTATATACTATGTGATCAGTAAAATTTAGATTTTAGATTCCATGGTTGAGGTCTATGGTCTTTTATCTTTATTTTTTAATGACCCTCTCCTTTCTTTTATCCCTATGTACCTATTTGGATGAGAGTTTGGGCATTATATACAGCAGTGAAAATTTTATGGAACACTCTGTGGATTTAACCCTTCACCTGTGTGCCGCTTAATATATGGACTTTTATTATGATTTGATGTATTTTAACATTGATTATCTAGCGCTGTGATTCATGCAAGTAAATACTGAAAAGAGATGACAGCTTAAACAAAATGTTTGGATGGAGTGGTTATTAGATGAATGAATGAATGAATGAATGAATGAATGAATGAATGACCAAAGACTTGAAGTTTGCCACACAGAAAAATCTTTATTCACAAAATAAATACAGTTAATAAAAAAGTTAATAAAAAAGTGTTTTTTCAGGCTTTTTCAGGAAAGGGGTACTGTAGTTGTACACCCTCATACCTACAGCATCTAATAGAAAAATTAGTAAGTTTTAAATCAATAAGCTATTCCTAAGGGAGGGGTATGTCTACCTCCTGAGTTCCAGGTGGTTAACCCTATTCTTAATGGTTGTAGACTCTGTAGAATCCAGTCACATTCCTCCTTTATTAATGGGCGACTTTAAATCACCTGTGCAGAAGCCCAAGTTTCCCGTCATGTTTGGAACACTCAGAGATTGCAGGAGGACTGTCTATTTAATGTCTAATGTTTACAAAGTCTGCACAGTGGTTCTGGATATTTCAGTCTTGGTTAAATATATTTAGTTTTGATTTTTATTCTGATATGTAAAACTTTTTTGAATTAACAAATGCTTCTCAGCTTCATTCATCCCTTGTGTGATTCAATCATTTTATAACTAGTATCATTATATTATATACAAATATATTTATTTATGTGTTTTTTCTTCAGGCTGTAGCTTCACAGTCCTGTCTTCTGAAGGGGTCTTGAACCACTTCCAGTTTAACCGAATCCCCTGTTTGTGCTTATTAAGGCAATACAACATTTCCAACAGCAATACAAATTATGGATATCTCAAATCAGTGACATGTTTTAACACAAAACCAATGACTGAATGAAACCCCATTCTCTGATGTGCAGTGTCTTTTAATTCAGTGAGAGACACAACTAGGTTAAAATCTCAATATGTATCACTTATATACATATCATTATGCTGACTGTCCTGGCTATTGATATGACTACAAGCAACTTCAATACATTAAAGCCTGGCATTCCCAGGAATATCACAAACTGTAACATTACCAGGTACATCAGAAAGCCTGACATTAGTAGATATAGCAGACATATTATCATGATTAACAGCATTATATGTACCCAGGGGTGAGGGACAGTTATCTGATCCTCTAGTAGGGCAAGGCCAAGAAAGTGAGTCAAGGCTTTACCTACAGACACAGGGGTTGAAAGGCAAGAGTGCTTACAAACACTCACTTACAGCTTTGCAGTTTTTATTTTTATATTTAGAGGGACAATAGCGGTTAGATAGGCCCTCACATCTCCATACACACAGCACATACGAATAGACTTGTGTCGGATAGACACTCTGACACTCTCCTGACAGCAAGTCCCCTTAGCACCAGGTTATTACCGGAGCCAGAGTCAACAATACCCTTAATCACTCTGGTTTCAAGATTGCCAAGTACCCGTATTACTGGTAAGCCAGGGCAAGTTGCAGTTGTTGTAAAGGCACTGGAATACGAACAGTCTATCTGTGACCAAACCATCTCATCATGACCTGAGTTTCCACATAATGAGGGAGTGGGGGCTCCAGGACATTAAAGATATCTGTGCAGGTACCTTCTGAAAAGTGGGTGGCCAACTTTTCCTTGTCAGACAACTTCGAAGACCAAAACCACCTTGGCTTGCAGCAAATCGTGGATCTGTTGAGATGGGCATTCTCAGATGTCTAGTGGAGCCAGAATGCTATCAGGACCTTGGCTTGACACCATTTTTTTCTGAGAAAGCAGACATGGCAAACCTTGTGTTTTGATTGATTAGATGTCCTCAAAGCTATCATTTGTCAGTAGGGCGTTCTTCACCAAATGGAGAGCGAAATCCAAATCTTTTGTTTAATTAATTCAAAACGCCATACAGGATGAAGACTGGTAAATTGGACCTGTGCAAGGAACACCACAACCTGAGAGTGGATGCAGCCACTTTACTGCATGATCTACTAGTCTCTGGGCCAAGGTCCGAGCTCTGACAGCCGGGTCATTTAGTTCAGATCTAAACCTCAGGCTGTAAAATTTGGGACCAGAGCCAAGCTTGATGCAGTTGTCACCCTTTCAAAGGTAATAATCAAAGAATTCACATTATCTGTGACCCTTATTTTAGTGATTACTGGTGTTGCAGATGTGGCTGTAGTGGCAACTCTAATCCGGTGAAGTTCTTCCTGGTGAGCGATTCTTTCTGCATGATAATCATGCGCTAGTTGTTGCAATGGGCCACAAATTGTTGTGTTATAGCCTATATGTCAGTTTCAAACATTAAACTTCTGCTCCTTCCTATAGCATCTAAGTGAAAAGTTAGTTTAAATATCTTCCCCATTACCTCTTAATTAAGGCAAGGGTGTGTCTTTCTTCTAAATCCCAGGAGGTTAACCCTTTCCTTAATGGAAACAGATTTTTACCCTGGTACACCAGTATTCTTATGAACCCTACCTAAATGACTGAGGACCTGATTCACACATAAGAAGCTGCTGAACGTTTAAACTGCGCATGCGTAGTAACTAAATTTACGCAATCTACGTAGGGTTAAAGAACACTGATCCTTCAAGAGCGATTCTCGCAGCCATTCACAATGAGATAACTAAGAAGGGGCGTGCTAGGAAAAGTTAAGAAGGAAGTTAAGAAAAGTGGGTGTGTGGAGACATTTAGCAACTTAAGATGATAAATACACACAGGAAGATAAGGCAGCCGTTTGGCATTCTTAAGTCACTTAAGAACAACATAGACAAGGGCGTGTCAGGGGAGTTGCCATGCGTATAATTAAGAACCTAATCGTTCTTATCTCCCTTCTTATCCATGAATGTGGCCCCGAGTAACTCCAACAAACCTTAGGAGCAGCATTAAGATTGTTCCCTATTCCACAAACAGTTGGCTCCATATCGAAGAATCCCTGAGATCCGATTCCGTAATTTGGTTGTTAAATAAATTAGGTAAATAGAATGTAGAGTTGGAAATACATTAAAAATAAAATAAACTCCTACATCACCAAGAAAAGCATAATAAAACCACATAGTTCCAGTGGTAATGAAATAAAAAGCATAGCAACAGAATGAAAAAGTTAAAAACTTGAAGGTCTTGTGATAAGTATCTTTGTGACCTGTTACAGTATGGACGCCTCTCATTCTATTCACGTGATGACCCAGAGAGCAGATGAGGAGGAATGTTGAACTGAGGAACACAACAAATGGCAGAATATTCCACAGTAAGAACCAAAAAAAATTGAGTCTATATACTTGCCTGTTATGTGTACTGATCGTTGAATTCTTAAAGATGTCAATGTTAGTGATTAAATAACTCAGTAATGTGTAACACAGGGTTGCAAGTAATACAGAGATCATCAGGTGGAGGACTCTCTGTAAAATAAATATCTTAAAACGTAGAAAGACAGCATTGTGGAAGTTGGAGATCTTTAGGCAGAAAACAAGAGAGAGCAATGATGATAACCAGATGCTGCTATAGAAGGAAATAAACTGAACTAAATGAACCAGTATGTCCTGTATTGTAGACATTTGTGTAAACATTTGACAGAACATGTCCAACAGACAAGCAGATTGATAGAATATGCAAGATATCCCGAGGGTGGTGAGAATCTTGTCAGTGTCGGACACTAGTCTTTGTTTAAACCAGTCGGTGACATTAACAGCAACAATAAATAAATGGATCATTATCCCTGCCATGCAGGTTATTCCAGCTACAATTACGAAACTTATTTCTGTTACGCCGTATTCTTCTTCCACAGAATTGTTCATATTGTCACTGATAGAAATGATCTGTCCAAAAACAGTATAACACAGTGTATTTGTACGGTCTGCTTTTGTCAATGTGTGATGCAAATTATAATGCAAAGTATGAAATCTATTCCTGTGCATACAAATTAGAAAGCCATGGGCATATTTTCTTTTAGTGTCCCTCTTACCGGTGTTATTGTAAGGTAGGCCTAAAGCTTACTATGTGACATTTTATGGCATTAAATGACAAAAAAATATACAACTAGTCGGCTTCGGCATTTGTGGTTCTGATTCAGATTTACAAAGAAAATCCACATGTAGCCTCCGCTACCGAGTCTAACATATGGAATATATGATGCAAAATACTGCACACAGGAGAATAGACCATGCCCCCTGCTCTTCTAAGTTCGGATAGTGGATCTGAGCCCTGGACTATAGATGAGCGCTTACCCCCGTGTTTTGGTTTTGGATCTGTATTCACTTACATGTTTTGATATTGGTTTTGTAAAAAAAAAAAAATGAAATATTTTGGTTTTGGATCTGTATTTTTTTTTATTACTAAAAAGTGCTAAAATCAAGAAATGTTTATGTATTTTTGACTCTTAAAGCATTATTAATATTAATAACATTCATTTCCAGTCATTCCTAGTCAAATTGGACTAATTCACAGCTAACAAAATTGAGGTTGGTTGGTACATGTTACCATCCCACTCTCAAGTTTTTGACATTTGTCAAATGTATTCTTCTCTTGTATTGCTATTGTTATATAACATGTGAAAGGACAATATCTAAGGTCCCTTCCATAGTAAATATATAAGTGTGTGTGTGTATGTTTTCAAAAAATTGTATAAATAAAGAGGAAAAAGTGTGAACAAGACTTGCTGCAGGGTGAGGAATATGGAAGCTGCTGTTAACCAGTATATTCCTAGTACTTTTTAGCAGTCTAAGGGCTAGATTTACTAAGCTGCGGGTTTGGAAAAGTGGAAATGTGGCCCATAGCAACCAATAAGACCTCAGCTGACATTCTCTAGTATGTAAAAAGAAAGTGAGAGATAGTATTTGGTTTCTATAGACAACATGTCCACTTTTCCAAACCCGCAGCTCAGTAAATCTGGCCCTAAGGGTAAATGGCTCTTAGCACTTGTATGAGTGGCAGAATAGTCTCTGCTTATATAAATTATGAGTATATTAGCTCACATAGTATCTCCGCACACCTGCCACTCACACAGGAAAGTGGATGCAAAACACATTTGTACCTATCTGAAGGGCCGTGTGTGTCT
Source organism: Limnodynastes dumerilii (assembly GCA_011038615.1). NCBI lineage: Eukaryota > Metazoa > Chordata > Amphibia > Anura > Limnodynastidae > Limnodynastes > Limnodynastes dumerilii. The sequence goes on along the minus strand of WWET01000869.1, from coordinate 433,758 downwards.
CTCTCTCTCTCTGATGGATACATGGACCTCTCAAATTGTAACTTCATGTACTGTAAAACGTTTGCAGAAACTTGCTCCCTTGTTATAGTAACTGCCCTGTGGTTGGAATCCTCTTCTATGTCTGTCTAGCCAACCAGTCAATGAAGCCACGCCCCTTTTCACGGCACCTGCAAAGTCATGCCCACTTTTCAAGTTAAGTTTTTTTTTCTTTCTTTTTACTAAATAATAATTTTGGGGGTGTTTCTGGACTACCAGAAACCCCCCAATGGGTGAGCCACTGGGTCCCTGACAGTCTAGATGTGATCTTTCTTACCTTGTGTGTAGCTCCAGCAATGGCATGTGAAGACCGTTTCTTCAGCGGGGCTGCAGGGGAGCTGCTAATAGGGTGGGTTGGATTAAAGGTGAGTGCAGGGGGGATAGTTGCCCCATAGCAACTGTACCCCTAGCACCCACTATAGATGCACCCCTGATATCATTCATCACGGACATTCTGTTCAATTAAACTACAATAAAGTTGTAGTTGTTTAACAAAAAAAAAAGTCTCCACAAGCCTGCCTCTATGTTCAGCCCTCTGTGATTGGCTGATCACTACCATGTGATACTTCCTGTAACAGACAAGGCTACAAAATATATTCATTTTTTGTGAAAATGGTGTTTTGCCTTGATTACAGATTCAAATTTGGTGGAAGGAACAGAGGCATGGCTCGGTTCGACTCAGAATGCCAACATTTGGATCTGTTGGATTTCACAGAATCTGAAATGCTTATCTCTAATTTAAATGGTACAGTGTGCACTGGGTTAGGCACTTACGTATGACAAGGCATTACGTATGACCAGAGATACACAATGAAAACTTAAGGCAGGGTTCTGAACATGTAAGCCAGTTAAGTTACGTTTGTGCGAGGGGAGAGCCAGGGGGGTGCATTATCCTTAGTAGTGCGTAACTTAGGTACACTTTGTCACATCCAGCGGCGTGCACCGCCGCACTTACCACATTAGGGGACGTCTGGCGGCTGCTCTCCCGCTCTGTCCCCGCCGTGCTCCTAGCACGCTGCAGGCTTCTCTGGCGGCTGTGTCTCCCATGGCCCTCCGGCATCCTTGTGGGTGCGGAGCACCACGTGATCCTCCTTGGCCAACCCGAAAGCAGGCCAGGGGAGCACGTGCACAGGCGGATCAATCATGAACAGGAGCGGGGTATTTAAACCCCAGGCACTGATCCCTCAGAGCCAGAACTACTTAATTACTCAAGGAGCCTGGTTCTATTGGAATCCTCAAGCCTACTGATCCCTGGCCTGTGTATCCAGTCCAGCCTGTCAGCTGAATCCAGTCCAGCCTGTCAGCTGAATCCAGTCCAGCCTGTCAGCTGAATCCAGTTCTATCTACCCAGTCCAGCTGTCCCAGCCCTAGGGGGTTATCCCGACCCGAACAGGTCCTTATGCACAGACACTACCTGAGGCCTTCCAGTTTCATCATCAGTGCCCTGTTTCCACCCTCTCTCCAACCCACAACTAATCCAGACTTTTCCAAGGCTATGATAGTTAGTTCTGGCCATATGAATCGGATCGGACAGAATCCTCAGGAAGCTTCTTCCGAATTTAATATCCCGGAGAGAATCCAGATGCAGGAGGCTGCCATGTCACAAGTAGTATCCTGTCTTCAACAGATGACTAACCAGATGGGAGCTTTCCAACAAATCATGATGGCTCAAAGTCAAGCATCGGTTCCAGTGTCCGCTTTGGTACCTAGTGGGACCAGGATTCCTTTGTCTACCGAGCCAAATTTACTGGAGACCCTGCTCTATTCCGCGGTTTTTTGAATCAGTGCAAACTCCTCTTTGAGCTTCAACCGGATAGCTTCCCGTCGGAGCGGGCGAAAATCGCCTATATCATCTCTCTTTTATCCAGAAAAGCCTTGGCATGTGTTTTGCCCCTGTTGGAGATATCCAGCCCAATCTTGTCTTCTCTAGCTGACTTCATGAAAATCTTTCAGACTATTTTCGATGAACCAGGTCGTACAGCTTCTGTCGCTTCAGATATCATCCGTCTCCTTTAGAAAGATCTGTCTGTTGGGGATTACTCTATACAATTTCGCACCTTATCTTCCGAACTTTCCTGGAATAAGGAGGCTCTAATGTCATTATATCAAGAAGGACTTTCTAATCGAATTAAGGATGGGTTATTATCTTGTGTCACACCCTCCACTCTGGATTCCCTGATCACCACCTGTGTCCGGATTGACATTCGACAACAGAAGTGTCGATCCGAGCAGAAAAGAACGATTTGCTCAAAAGCGGCTGTTTCTCTTCGTCCAAGATCCCCGGTGCTGTCTGCTGAGGAACCCATGCAACTCGGTAGATCCCATCTTACCCCTCAGGAGAGACAGCAGAGAATTAAGGTTAACCTTTGTTTCTACTGTGGTGAACCGGGTCATACTCGTTTACAGTGCACCAAGCGCCCGGGAAACGCCCGCTCCTGATTGATTCCGAGGAGATCAACCCAGGAGTTCCTGTTCGCTCCTCAAACCATCGGGACTGTCTAATTCCCTTAACTATTTCTTTGAAAATTCAACGGTTTGAATTCCTCGCTCTATTAGACTCTGGGGCTGCCGAGAATTTCATTACTGCCCGCATTGTGGAGGAATTCCCACTGAACCTCTTCCTGCTCCCACATATCTCACTACAGTAGACGGCAGTCGTGTACCCGGAGGATCTATATCTCATCGGACTCTAACACTCACTCTCCATATTGGTGCTCTTCATTCCGAAACCATTCAACTTCTTGTACTTGCTGAAGCTACCTCCTCTCTCATTCTAGGACTGCCCTGGCTCCAAGCTCACAATCCACATGTGGACTGGGTCACATCCCAAATTATTAGCTGGGTTTCCACTTGCTTCCAGGGCTGTCTGTCCAAAGTGATTCCTCAAAGACTAATAAAGAATTCCGAGGACATCAAGCTTCAAGCTTTCTAGTCCATACCAAGACTTCGCTGATGTGTTTTCCCCCAAAGCTGCTGACAAACTACCACCCCACCGTCCGTGGGATTGTCCGATCAATTTAATGCCTGGTTCTACTCCTCCCCACGGTCGGACTTATCCTCTCTCAATCCCAGAGACTAAAGCCATGTGGATTATATCTCTGAAAATCTTCATACGTCCTTCCACCCTGTGTCGGGTTCTTTTTCATAAAAAAAAAAAGATGGGGGTCTTCGCCCTTGTATAGACTACCGGGGTAATAATATCACTGTCAAAAATCGGTACCCTCCACCTCTTGTCCTAGAAATGTTCGACAGGATTCGAGGCACCCAAATATTCACCAAGTTGGCTCTTTGGGGGGCGTACATCCTCATTAGAATTCGCTCCAGGGACGAATTGAAGACTGCGTTTAACACCCGGGACGGGCACTATGAGTACCTGGTAATGCCCTTTGGACTCAGCAATGCCACAGCCATTGTCCAAAGTTTCATTAATGAGATTTTCAGAGTTCTCCTGAATCAGTCTCTCGTGGTATATTTGGATAATAGACCTGTTTTCTCTCGAACCCTGGAAGAGCATCGTGTTCAGGTTAGAGAGGTTCTGTCCCGACTTTGTCATCATCACCTGTATGGTAAACTGAAAAAGTGTATCTTTGAAGTGAGTGAGGTTGCGTTCTTGGGTTTTATCCTATCCGGCTCTGAAATCCGTATGTTTCCTGCCAAAGTCCAAGCAGTTTTAGATTGGCCACAGCCCACTACCACCAGGGGTGTCCAATGCTTTATTGGATTCGTCAACTTTTATCGAAGATTTGTCCAAGGTTATTCCACAATTATGGCACCCATCACCTCTTTAACTAAAAAGGGCCAACCCCTCCAAGTGGCCTTCTGAGAGTACCACAGCCTTTCTCCAAATCAAAGAAGCATTCTCCAGGGCTCCTATTCTTCGTCAACCAGATCTCTCACTACCATTTCTAATAGAGAGTTGGGGCGGTATTATCACAATGCTTTTCTGACGGACAGATCCATCCGTGTGTCTTCTTCTCTCGAAAATTCCAACATGCCGAGAAAAATTATGCAATTGGAGAGAAAGAGCTCTTAGCTATGAAGTTAGCACTAGAAGAGTGGCGATAACTGTTGGAAGGAGCGGCCCATCCCTTTACTATTCTGACCAATCACAAAAATCTATTGTATCTTCGGACTGCCCATTGTCTCAACGCTTGCCAAGCCAGATGGGCCTTATTTTTCTCTCAATTCAATTTCTCTCTGTAATTCAGAACTGGAACTCAAAATCGCGAAGCGGATGCTTTGTCTTGTTTTTTTTCAGCTGAGGATTCTAAAGTAGAGAAAGTTCAGCTCATTTTAAATCCCATCTAAATGGCAGTATCACAACTTGACAAGCCTCCACCGCCTGGTAAGACGTTTGTTCCTCAGTCCCTCCGTCGAAAGATATTACACTGGGCTCATGCTTTAAAGTTTTCAGGACATGCTGGAATTAAAAGAACTTTGGCCCTGCTCAATCGTTCTTACTGGTGGCCAACTTTCCACCAAGATACCACTGAGTTCATTGCTGCCTGTTCTATTTGTGCACAACATAAAATTTCTTGCAAGTTACCTCTTGGTCCTCTCCACCCTCTCTCTGTTCCAAAGATTCCTTGGTCCCATCTATCCATGGACTTTGTGACTGACCTTCTACTTTGTGACAAGTACAATACTATCTGGGTAATAGTGGACAGGTTTTCTAAAATGGCTCACTTTGTTCCCCTCCGTGACCTTCCTTCTGCTCTTGTCTTCCAGTTGCATGGCTCTCCTGAAGAGATAATCTCTGACCGAGGAGTTCAGTTCACATCAAGATTCTGGAGAGCCTTGTGTACCAGCCTCAGAGTGAATCTGAATTTCTCATCAGCCTACCATTCTCAGACCAATGGGCAGACGGAGAGGGTGAATCAAGAGAATTATACAGGTGAATTTTATTCGCCTGTATGTTTCATCTTCTCAAGACAACTGGGTTGAGCTACTACCATGGGCAGTATTTGCTCATAATTTTAATTACTATTACTCATTGGATACCACCTCTTTCAAGGTCATGTTTGGTCTACACCCCAAAGTACCACCATTCTCTGCACTCCCTGCTTCCCAGGTTCCTGCATCCAAAATTCTCTGAATCCTGGAAAAAGGTCAGGACATCTTTACTGAAAGCATTGCATCAGTATAAGATCCAAGCTGACCGTAAGAGGCAGGCGTTTCCTCTGTTGCGTCCAGGAGATAAGGTCTGGTTATCATCCAAGAATCTCCGCTTCAGAGATCCCTCAATGAAATTTGCACCTAGATACATCGGTCCTTTCAAAATCTCCAAAGTCATTAATTCTGTGGCGTATCAGCTTGATCTTCCACCCTACCTCCAAGTGCCTAGAGTATTCCACATCTCTCTTCTCAAACCTCTGGTTATCAACAAGTTTTATTCTCCCATTAAGAAACCGTCCAAAGTTGTTGGATCTGCAGAGAATGAATTTGAGATCAAGGAGATCGTGGATGCTCGGATTCGTTATGGTCACCTCCAGTACCTTGTTGATTGGAAGGGTTTTGGCCCAGAAGAGAATGCTTTGATTTGTGCATCTGATGTTAAAGCGCCCAGACTCATTCGGAGGTTCTTGGCTAAACATCCTTCCAAGGCTCAGCTAAGGTGTCCAGAGGCCACCTCAATGGGAGGGGGTGATGTCTCACCGCCGCACTTACCACATTAAGGGACGTCTGGCGGCTGCTCTCCCGCTCCGTCCCTGCCATGCTCCTAGCTCGCTGCAGTCTTCTCCGGTGGCTGTGTCTCCCGCGGCCCTCCAGCGTCCTCATGGGTGCTGGGCGCCGCCATCTTGCGGGGCCCCATGTGATCCTCCTCGGTCAATCCGAAAGCAGGCTAGGGGAGCACATGCACAGGCTGACCAATTATGAACAGGAGCGGGGTATTTAAACCCCAGGCACTGATCCCTCAGTGGCAGAACTACTTAGCCACTCAAGGAGCCTGGTTCTGTTGGAAACCTCAAGCCTGCTGATCCCTAGCCTGTGTATCCAGTCCAGCCCGTCAGCTGAATCCATTCCAGCCCGTCAGCTGAATCCAGTCCAGCCTGCCAACTGAATCCAGCCCAGCCTGCCAGCTGAATCCAGTCCGGCCTGCCAACTGAATCCAGTCCGGCCTGCTAGCTGTATGCATTACGGCCTGCCAGCTGAATACATTACGGCCTTCCAGCTGATCCAGTTCTATCTACCCAGTCCAGCTGTCCCAGCCCTAGGGGGTTATCCTGACCCAAACGGGTCCATATGCACAGACACTACCTGAGGCCTCCCAGTTTCATTTTCAGCACCCCATGTCTACCCTCTCTTCGACCCACAACTAATCCAGACTTTTCCAAGGCCGTGATACACTTGTATATATAACACGATCTTAAATCTGGATCAGGCAAAAAACTGTAAAACTCTGAAAAGAACAGAGTAGAGCAGCTTTTGTGCATGTCCATGGGATGGTCTATAATCAAACACACAAATCTGTGAATTAGCAGCTCCACCATTTTGTTAGCCATAGCAATATCACTCTATAGCGCTAAATCTGCAACTATCCATGGAATTTAATGGTATATCATGCCTGCATTGCTTAAGGAACGCAGCCATTAAGGCTCCAGCCTTACTCTGTGACTTATTTCATTACATGGCATTCAAATCTCCCCCCTGATCAGTGCAGTGTAAAAATGATGTGACCTCACATTCAACATGGAGCCTGCTACAGCCCTTCAGAAGAATATAAACCTTTATTATTAGAGTAATAACAAACCTAATATTTACATTGCATGCCCCCCTTAACCCCCCAACATATCCCCCAGTCCACCAGGAGGAGGTAACTGAGCCACTGAGGTAACTGACTTCGTGTGAGAGAAGTCAGCCATCTTGCTCCTCTTATGTGTACACCCAGGGCTGTCAGCTGACGTGCAACACTATGAAATGTCCTATCTTTATAACTGTGCCCTTATAATATCATAGGGAATCACATCAAGAGGCTACAGCTTCTATTCAATGTTCAATAGTTTAAGAATTATCTGAAGCGACAGTAACTTTGGGAGTTGACATGCAAATAAGTCTAATGTATTTTTATACTGTGTTCTATTTATAGCATATTGTGGTCAGATGCAAAGTTCAGGTTTATATCTAGATGGAAATAATCTGAAATTCCTATTTGCTTACAGTTTATGTATATGCATAGTGGTTAGTAGCTATTTCATAGCAGTGGGATGGTGCATTGCAATCTGATTAGAGGTTTGTTTGCAAGAAATTGTGTGGATAGTATCTAATAGTTCCATGACTTTCCAGCACTTCAAAAATATGCTGGTAGGTTAACTAGCATCAGACAGACTCTTTAATTGGGTAATGAATTATCAATATTTGCTATGAAGGGTTATTTAATTATTTATTCATTATTATTAATTTTTATTTTTAGGGCTCCACAAGGTATCCACAGTTCCGTACAGAGTAAGAATATATTGTGGAGACATAAAAGGCAGAAAATATAAACTAACTAACATATTCATAAAGGGAGATGGGATGGGGGAACACAGCGTAAAGTAGTAGAGCATTGGGGCAGGGAACCAGAAAGGGTCTGAGAGAGAGGTAGCCATGTGATACTACAGAGTTTAGCAAGGGCAGGCTGGTAGAGAGAAGAAGGAAGTGATGGCCCTGCTCATGAGAGTTTACAGACTAAAGGAATGGTAAATTAACAGAAGACAATAGGTGAAGGGAGAAACTGGTCTACTAGGTGTAAACAGTGGAGAAGAGGTAAGAGAAGTACAGCGCACTGTGTCAGTGTTGTGGATGTTTTGTGGAGGAGGCTAGTCTGAACAGAGGGAGCATTTGAAGAAATGTAAAGTTGGAGAAAGCCGATAGATCAATAGAGGGAGGTCATTCCAGTATGGCAGTGCAGTACTGAAGAAGTCTTGGACATATGTGTGAAATGTAGTGAATAGTTTTGAGGACAGACAGCAGTGGTTAGCTGAACGGAGTGAAAAGCTAATATTTTCCACATGCAGTATGCAAAAAGTATTTATATTCCGTTACTCTGCACCCAGACTAATATCTCAACCTTATACTATCTGACAGTGTTGTTATGTTGTACCCTATCAGGAGAGAATATTGTAATGTAAACACATAAAGTGGTAAAAATTATTATAACCCAAAACTAACCCCAACCCCTACCCTAATCACCACTCTATCCATAACCCTAACTCTATCCATAACCGCAACCCCAAAGTGAAGCAGAAGACATAATGTTACAGATTTCACTGGGGAGGTGACCAGAGGTCAGTGGATAGAGCAGGATGGAGCAGAGGACCAAGTATTGAGGAGAGTGGAGAGCACAGGAAGATAGTGCACAGAGGGGAAAGGTTAGAAGAGGAATTGGGGCTTGGATGGGACAGAGTGGAGGGACAAGGTAAGTGTGTTTTGATTATGGATGTCATTCTTATGCCATATTGACCATATAGCAGTTGGCCTGGAACCCTTGTTGAAATAATAAATGTCTATTTTAGAATACGGTCAACAATGGAAACATCAGCCTTATAGTATTGATTGGTTCTTTGTTGACCTTGTGAATGTTTTACTTGAGACACTGTATTTGGAGAAAGGGTGAAGTCATTTTCATTTGCTGTCACATTATATGTTTATATAAAAGTTTGCCCTAATTGTTATATATTTTAACCCTCTCCCTATTTTGTGAATGGAAAACACCTGTCAGTCATATTAATGACAAAGGTCAAAGAAGAAAGACCAGACTGGGAGACAACTCAAAATCACATGAACAAAACTGTTACATGTGGACCTCTTCCAGATCTGCCCATATGGGCTGCCGTGGGACTCACTATATATTTTGGAATTTGTCCTAACCTGCCCCTCGGGGCTGCTGTTAAACCAATTACTTCCTCTTCTCAGTAGACTCCTGTGTTGATTGCTAGCAGCTTCCTAATCTGTATCTCTATCAACTCCTTACTGAGCACAGTGCTGGTCATTCTGGTCTCCTAGCTTCACTAAGCTGTACTCCTGCTGATCTGCATTATCTAGTCTGTTGATTGGCTCCCTACCAGAACCCTTCTTGTTCCTTGTAGTTACCCTTGGACCTGGTGTAGATTTAAGAATTAACCTACTATGCATGCGTAGCATGCATATTTATTTGTTCATCTGTTCCACCTCCTGCAATGGATCTACTGCGTCCTCTATACTGGTTTCTTCTGGTGTGTGCATGTCACCCTCGATTTTCATAACAAGAACTTCAAACCTTTATAACCTTTGACATTCCATGTGTTGTGAATCTACATCCCAAAATATGCACTAATAGCAAATGCACAGTTAATACCTGGCAAAGCACTATGGGATATTTAATTTCACAACACCCAGAGGGCCTCAGGTTGCCCATAACTAGTCTGTAGCATCACAAAAGAGTTTCCGCTACTGTTAAATATGCGTAGGAAACTCAGCATGCTGGGATCACAAGCTCTCTAAATATGGACAAATGGTGCAACAAATCATTTTTCTGTATCATGTGATATATTTTATACATAACATTATTCCATGGATCTACAATTGTGCTAAGGTAAAACTTTCCAAAAAACAGGGAAAAATCTGCCATACATGGTGGTAAATTGCACACATGGTGGGCCCACCCACTGGACTTCAAACATCCTTAAAACTTTAATTACCAGCTAATTAGCAGCTTCCAGCTTCCTGCAGAGATGAAATAATGGAGCTGACGTCACCTATTCAACATCCTACAGAAAGAGTGTATGATTCATCCTGTGAACTTAATCAATAGTGTGTGCTTCATTGTCTGATCTCTGCAGAAAAGCAGCAGCTGTTAAATGGTAGAAAAGCTAAGTTTTAACCACATACTAATGGGCTGCTATCTAGGTTGTCGAGAAATACGTATCTTGGCAGAGAAAGCTTCATCTGAGCCCAGCCGTATCTTGCAGTTTGGCAACAGTTCATTCAATTGAAGTGTCACCTGCCTCACACATGTTTGTAAAGCTTTAATAACTTTAGAGGGAAAAGACCTGATATACTTTTTACCACGCAAAAGTCTGCAGAAATTATGTTGAATGTGTATCTGTAGTTTTTAACAGTTAATTTAGTTCACATTATGTGAATTTTGTTGCCATCCACTCCTGTTGTTGTCCTTTTCTATAAATGGCTTAATTGTATATTCTTTAAATTAATATATAAATTAAATATATATATATTATATATATTTATATATATATAAATTA
>WWET01000869.1:355322-369767 GCA_011038615.1 Limnodynastes dumerilii | reverse complement strand
CTCCCATCTGAGGTGGTTGAGGCCAATACAGTAGAACAATTTAAACATGCTTGGGATAAATATAAGGGTATCCTAAATTGAAACCCAAATTGAGGGTAAATAGGGTCTAGGGTCATTATAGTTTTAAATAAACAAATGGGCAGACTGGGTGGGCCATGTGGCTCCTATCTGCCGTCACTTTCTATGTTTCAGCTAAATCTGGTTGCTATGGGCAACATATTCATTTCTCCTTTTGAGAAATTTAGTAAATATAGCCCGTAGTCTTCTCCGAGGGTCAGGTTTACTAGGCTGCGGGAAAAGGAAAAGTGGATATGTTGCCCATAGCAACCAATCACATTCTAGCTGACATTTTCTAGTTTGTCATAGAAAAGTGAGAGCTAGAATTGGATTGGTTGCTATGGGCAACATCTCCACTTTTCTTTACTGCAGCTTAGTAAATCTGTCCCCAAGAGTGAAATCCAGTATTGTTTACAAGGCTTCATTACAAGCTGTGTGCAGTCCATATTACAGATAGGTACGTTCACTTTATAAATAATGAAGATAATAATGGGCTGGATCCAGAACTAATAAAGTCACATCCTTTGTGTAAGTCCCATGACAAGTAGCATTGGCACATGCACACCAGATGTTACACAATCGTCCCTTCTAATAGAAGTTACGATGAAGGAGACAACCTTTCATTTACACAAGCCATATACCTGCCATTTATGCGGACATAGGCATGCATATGAAGAAGCTGGGAACAGGCCTTCAGAATTTATGGGGCCCGGGACACACCAGCGGGACCTCAATACTATGGGATGTCATCGTCTGTGATCTCCCAGGTCGTGGCCCTGCAGACCTGCATTACCATCTGGGCAGTGTGCAGGGAGGAATTGGACCTGTAATAATGACAGGCCCTGAACATTAGTCATGGCTGTTCCCCCCCCGATGGTGTCTGATTCCGGTACAATGGGCCTGATCCAGAGCTACGAAATTGGCCGATTTCGAGCGAGCGTACGACCGTTTTTTTGCGTATTTTCGTAGGAAAATTCGCACTGCGCATGCCCAGTATGACAGCTTCCGGTCGGCTGGACGACATGAGCGTATAGCGGTCGTATCGTGTGCGAATTTTTTCGCTCGAGGGGCGTGCGTTCAGTACGACGGTCGGCTGGGCGCTCGTTTTACTATAGGGAGGCGGGGATAGCCATTTAAATTGTACAGTATGGGCGTGCTAAGCCCATACGCTTAGCGTATTTTGTGCGAAAATTCGTACGGTCGACGGTCGTACCCAGTGTAGGGTATAGCCGCCGTAAGCAGGTACTTTACTATGGGAGTGTTAGGGGTGTGCATGTTTATTCGCACGGTCGAAAGTATGCATTCGCCCGCCGTGCGAATTTTCGTAGCTCTGGATCAGGCCCAAATGGGTCATTAACATGAACAGTTACATTGTTGCTGTAAAAATATATATTTTATGCTTTTGTAGACTTGCATTTGTATAAATTAGCATTTGATGATTGGGTATCTGATTGCATTAGAATCTGTCCTCAGAATGTAATATTTAGAATTTTTACTGGAGTATTACCCCTCTAGTATAGTGTTTGGCCAATAACCTTATTAGCCATAACAAATGCAACATTGGCCACTATTCAGCATAAACCCTGAATGTTTCCCAGACATTGATTTTAAATGACAGGATATGGAATGATGGGGTGTGATTGGCTGCGACGGATGTGGGAAAGATAACAGATAACCCGTCGGTACTAAATAGCTGACTGGGTCTAACTGATCCACTGTTTTCTATCTGATAGGGAAGTTAAGTCACCCGTTAGAGTGTTGTAATGCTGACACTTACTGTGTTCAGCATTATAATAAAGTAAATGCAACTCTAAATAACAACTTACCTTAGAATGATGCAGCTCCATTGGCAGTCGGTAAGAGAGATGGCTCCAGTGGCAAAGGGAAAAGAAGTCAGGAAGACCAGACAGGAGAGGAGAGAAGAATAGAAGACAGAGTGGAAGATGATCTGAGGTACTAAGCAGGAGAGAAGAAAAGAAGATAGAGCGGAGGAAGACCAGAGGGACTGGACAGGAGAGAAAAATAGAGCAGGGAAAAACCTGAGGGACTGGACAGGAGAGAAGAAAAGAAGACAGCAGAGGAAGACCAGAGGGACTGGACAGAAGAGAAGAAAAGAAGACAGCTGAGGAAGATTCGAGGGACTGGACTGGGCAGAAGAGAAAAAAAAGAAAACGTGGAGGAAGACCCAAGGGACTGGACAAGGTGAGAAGAAGACCGAAAAGAAGAGCACAGAGGAGAGCAGAGATCAGACAGAGGGACAGGAAGGGAAACTAAGACAACGGACTGGTCAGCTTGAAGAAAGATAGGACTGGAGAGAAGACAGAAAAGACAGGATAGAGTGCATGGAGGGAGAGAGTGGAAGAGAAGAAGACGGACAGGGCAGAGTGGAGAGAGGGACACAGGAACTGATAGAAGGTAAGGATTGCATTTTGAATTTTGACTTTACGTCGGCGTTATGTAGGGGCACCATTGTGACATAGGGCCTGATCCAGAGCTACGAAATTTTCGCACGACGGGCGAATGCGAAAAAGTACTCTGGATCAGGCCCATATAGCTGTTGGCATGGTACCCTGACTGAGATAATATTTTTCACATTTTGATACAGCTGATCTCCTGGTGTTGGCATTATCATTGTCTATTTTGTGAATGTATTATTTAAACGATCTCTCTTATGCAGATAGTGGCCCCGGTTTAATGAACCCACTCCTTGGGCCTGATCCAGAGCTACGAAATTGCTGTCCGACGGGCGAGCGTACGACGGTTTTTTGCGTATTTTCGTACGAAAATTCGCCAGGCGACCATCGTACTGAACGCACGCCCATCGAGCGAAAAATTCGCTCACAATACGCCCGCTATTCGCTCATGACGCCCAGGCGAACGTAAGGATTCATACTGGGCATGCGCGTTGCTCGCTTGCGGTCGTAGCTCTGGATCAGGCCCATATAGCTGTTGGCATGGTACCCTGACTGAGATAATATTTTTCACATTTTGATACAGCTGATCTCCTGGTAGTATCATTGTCTATTTTGTGAGTGTCTTATGTTGCACCCATAATTGGTAATGATTGGAGCTCAGGCGCATTATTTAAACTATCTCTCTTATACAGATAGCGGCCCCGGTTTAATGAACCCACTCCTTATCTCATCTTCTCAGCTAAATACAAATAACCACAAGAGAGCGGTATCAGGAGGAGACCGAGCTATGGTTCCCTGCGCGGCCTTTATATGATTTAATCAAAGCCACGTCCCTAGCAGGGGACACCGAATGATTACAAACATCTCATGCTCTGATTAGAGCTATTTATCACATCCCATTCCAAGCCCTATGTCATTCCCCGCTTTCATTTGTCATTGTCTTTCATCTGGTGACACGAGGATTAAACATTCAGGAGTGACGACTCGGAGCTCTCTCTTAACACTTGCCAAAGCTCCGCTGTAACGGTCCCAGGTCTGACCTGTGCTCTCAGCCAGCACGGCTTCAGAAATAGGCCCGAGGCCTCTGATCACATTTCTGGGTTGGGTCTGTTTTTGTTTTCTGGTCATGTGTAGCCTATTTTCGCTGATCCCTGCCTCACACACTAACTAAAGTGCTATTTCCTGTCTCTGAACCCTAATGCAAATGAAAAGCAGATGAAGGGCGTGCTTGATATTTAACCCTTTACGGCTTGCATTTCCATGTTACCTAATGCAAATACACCGTTACCCCATCGAGGAGAAACTCTACACAGCTTAGATCATTTGTATGACAAACACCCACCTCTGTAACATATATAAATGTCTTAGGACCGGATCCAGATTTAAGATCGTCAGGTGATTTACGCACACTAGATGCGCATGCGCCCTCCAGATGTTACGCTAGGATTACTGTGTGCAAATCGGCTGTGCTTCCCTTCCGCCCGCTAAAGCAGGCGGGGGGAAGCATGTAAAGTGTACAGTGTGAGAGGGGGCTCCCACACTGTACCGGATCAGCGGTTGTACGGACTGCTGATCCACCCGTCGCATTTAAGGCAGGCTTATGGCAGCGTAAGCCCGCACGTCAGAGGGGAGTGACAGGGGGTGTGCTCTCCCCTCTGTCTCACGTAATTTCAGACCCCCGCACGCATGGAAAGCACACGGGGGTCTGGATCCGGTCCATAGTTATTAAATCGGTGTGGTGTAACAAAATGGCAAATTTCATTAATTTACACCAGTAAAGTCAAGAGAGAACCATCAAGAGGCCATTGCTAAACCTGCACTCAAAAACAATAATAACTTAACGCAAAATCCAGACCTCTGTAACTTCCGTCTCGTGTGCGTCATTTATAGGAGTTACGCTGCCAGAAACCCGTGCAGATCTGTACGACCTCTAATCCGCACGGAACTCATTAAACCAGCCCACACAGTAAAATTTTAATGTGTGCCCCCACCCCCCCTTCCTTGGGCACCATACAGAGTTTAAACAAGCGAAGGAGATGGGACACTGTTGGACGGTTCTCCTAGCTTATGGACCTAAGTCCCACACACCAGAAGATCCGTGGCATAACATCTGACATGCTCATAGCATTAGGTTTACTTACACAAGAGGTTTGCAGTCTAGATCTGCTCATTAACCTTTAACTACTATCTGTAAAAACGTATGTAGCGCCAAAATTAAAATATCAGGGATAAATCAAAAACATAAAATTTACATGGTGGCTCAGTGAGTAGCACTTGTGTCTTTCTAGCACTGAGGTCATCAGTTTTTATTCCCAGACTAGGCCTCATTTGTGTGGAGTTTGTATGTTCTCCCCATGTCTGTGTGGGTTTCCTCCAGGTGCTCAGGTTTCCTCCCACACGTTAATTAGCTGCTGCATAAATTAACCCTAATGTCTGTGGGCTGTATCCAGACTTAAGTAAGTGCTTGAAATGAGTCACTCCTGGGCTAAATCATGTTGATTTCAGGGGCAGTCAAGTTAATTGTATTCTTTGCATGCAGGAGGTTAGATGTCATGATGAACACGGTTTTCAGATGACTATTATATTATGCCTCTAGAAAAAAGTAAATCTATATCAAGATACCAAGCTCATCATCTCCAGACATTCAACAGGGGGAGCCATCCCACCATCAACAGATGAATCAGACTACAAAAACAGACAAATACATCTCCCTTTAGTTCAGGACTGGCCAACCTGTGACTCTCCACGGGCTAGATTTACTAAGCTATGGGTTTGGAAAAGTGGAGCTGTTGCCCATAGCAACCAGTCAGATTCTAGCCTACATTCTCTTGTATGTAATAGGAAAACCGGACCTAGAATCTGATTAGCTGCCAAGGGCAACATCTCCACTTTTCCTTTCACACGGCTTAGTAAATCTGGCCTATGGTCTCTATTATATGTGATCCAGTCCTGTTTTACTACAACATCAACACAATGCATTCAAAAGCAGATCCCATCCATCTTAAATTACGTCTCCCTTCCCCAATCCATTAAATCAAACACTGAATCAGAACCCAAATCTCCCCTAACCATCATCAGACGTCAAATTCCCTCCCCAAAAAATTAGTCCCCGGGTTACTGCTATTGAAAGGACTCATATTTCCTCCGGACCCTCATCGTTTGTCTGCATCATATTCTTTTACACTGGTCAATTACTCCAGCCATCCACCAATCAGGGATCTCCCAACACTCTGACTGGTAGATAGTTGTCAATATCCACCAACTGGCACACTTTATTTTCTGGGTTTGATAAAAGCCTGTTATACACAATTACCTGTTATATCCAGTTACCTGCCAGCTTAGAACTGTTGCATATCCTCTGTGGATGCATGGTAAGCAGCTGCCCCTTCTCCTTCAGGTAATATAACATCCCTACTGTGGTTATACCACTGACAGGGAGAGTTTGGGCCTCCTGGCTGCTTGACTTGTCAGGATAACACTGTGCTTGGCTGCTGTGGTAGACATCAGAGGGGCCTCTTGAGAGAGAAAGGCCCGATATAAATACCCTCCATGCCCTCCTTCATCTGGTATGGGGCCTTCTGAGTCACAGGGACAGGTGGTAGTCTATGTGCCCTATGCCACGGGCCACCTCTCCTCAAGAGGTTCTTGTTTCAAATTTAAATTGCTTATTACTTATCATTGGGATGATGATGTCTAACAAATCCTGTAAGACATAATAAACAGTTAACATGTGTTCTTGTTTGCTGTATTATGTATTATGGGGCAGCACAACACGGTAGCTCATTGAGTAGCACTTGTATCTCACAGCACTGAGGTCATGTGTTTAATTCCCAGACTAGGCCTTATCTGTGTGGAGTTTGTATGTTCTCGCTGTGTCTGTGTGTGTTATGGAACCGGTTGCCAGAGGGGCGTAAACAAGCAATCTGGTGGTATTCGCCAGAGCCCCTGATGGTGGGGATGGACTGGAGCTGCACCCAAATAACCAGCCGCGGACCTTGGCGCACGATTCCACAGAAGGAAGGCAGAGACAGCTACTAAGGAAGCACCAAGCTAGGAGAAGGCACCGAGAGGCGTGATAGGTGGAGTATTTTTTGATATTTTTAAGTAATTTATCATTTTCTTCTTTTACACATTAAAATAGTAGTTTTATATTGCAGGAACAGATGTAATAGCAATAGCAGTATACAATGCATTATCGGAGCACATTACACAATGCACAGATGTAATAGCAATAGCAGTACACAATGCATTAGTAGAGAACATTACACTATGGACCAGAGCTGGTATCAGTGTATAAGCACTGTTGAATATGTTGTGACACATTTACCATTCCCACCTGCTTTCCTATTGCAGCACAGGCTAGGACCATCATCCTCCATGACAGTCTTCCCCACATGGCCGCTAGGCCATGCCCTGTTCGCGGCATCCTCGAAGCCACGCCCCTTTTCCAAAATGTTCAATATTCAAATGTTCAATTTTCAATCTGGGGGGTTTCTGGGCAACCAGAACACCCCCCCCCCCTGGGTGCGCCACTGCACATGGAGCATAAAATACACAAAAGGGAAGTACCCAGGGAGGAGAAATACTAAAGAGGAATCAGACAGAAGGCAGGGAAGGAACACAGGAACACCGGAAATCGAAACGAGGAACTAGAAAGGATAATCTGACTCAACAGGTCAGCAGGACCGAACGCAGAGTCAGTCAGCAGGCATACATCACAAGAAATGACACTATCACCGGCGCCCACGTGCAGGGATGCCGGGGATTTAACAATGATAGAACCAATCCAGCTGCAGGAGAGCAGCCACATGGGGACGCCGGTCCCAATGATGCGCCACGTACTGCATGCGCGACGGGAAGGCATAGGCGTCCAGGTCTCCTAGCACATCCGCAGGGACAGACGGAGGACTCGTTACATGCCAAAAACATGCTATGAGATTAATTGTGTATGTGTGTATGTGTGTGTGTGTGTGTTAGCGAAATCGGAATGTTGCTCCTATGGGGCAGGGAGATGAATGTGAAATATTCTCTGTAAAGCGTTACACAATCTGATGGCGCTATATAAAAACCTGTTAATAAATGAAATAATGCATATTATATGTGGAGGAATATATTTTTCACATTAGGAAAATTTACAAGTCTATGTGCAAAAGGTCACACAACGGTATGAGGAGGGACTGCAGTCACTAACAGGAAACATCCCATCACGGGAAGACGCCAGCAGTCTTACTCACTCATGTCCACAGGTTCCAAATGGATTGGATGAAGAGTGGCTGCGATCTCCGGACCTCACAGCACTGCCCGGCACAAACCGTCCGTTCCACATTAAAATTAAAAAAGGTTTTAGATCCAAAGTTATAAAATGTGTAGCTGTGTTATATAATGAAACCAACAGAATATCCTCTGTTCTAAGACTGCAGCCACATACATATCCTCACTCATATATCCCAGCAATATGCGGTTACAGGCCCGGCGGGCCCTATTCTGACCAGGGGCCTGATCCAGCGCTACGAAAATTCGCAACGACGGGCGAATGCGAAAATACGCTCGTCGTATCATCCTACACGCCCCTAGCACTCCCATAGTAAAGTCCCTGCTTACGGCGGCTATACCCTACACTGGGTACGACCGTCGGCCGTACGAAAATTCGCAGAGAATACGCTGCGAAAATACGCTTAGCACGCCCATACTGTACAATTTAAATGGCTATCCCCGCCTCCCTGTAGTAAAACGGGCGCCCAGCCGACCATCGTAAAAAAAATACGCTCGCCGTGCGAAAAATACGCTAACGATACGCCCGCTATTCGCTCATGACGCGCGGGCGACCGGAACCTGTCATACTGGGCATGCGCATTGCGAAATTTTCGCCGAAAATTCGCATACGATGAGCGTACGCTCGCTTGCGAGCGTTGCTCTGGATCAGGCCCCAGGACACAGTTGCCAGCTGAATGGCGGTTGTATCATTTTTCGAAAACCTCAGTAAATAGGAAATTGCGATTGGGTAGAGGTACTTAGGGCCAGATCCTGAGCTAAGAATGCTAGTGTAGTTACGCTAGCCGATGATGTAAAATGGACGATTTGTATTTACTGCGCATGAGCGCTGCAGATGTTACGCCACGGAATGCTGAACGTACGTACCATCAGCGTAAATACGAACGAAGGGGGCGGGGACATCAATACAACACACATAGGGCCTGATCCAGATCAACGATGTAGCGCTGAGCGTGCTAACGCTCAGCGTTACATCGCTGACTCCCCCCTGGCACTCCCCCTGTGCGGGCGTATGGCCCCTTCCTTACGCCGGGTGAAGCTAGGGTAGCCTTCACCCGGCGTAAGGAAGGGGCCATACGCCCGCACAGGGGGAGTGCCAGGGGGGAGTCAGCGATGTAACGCTGAGCGTTAGCACGCTCAGAGCTACATCGTTGATCTGGATCAGGCCCAAAGACCTTTATTAAATACAATGCAGTTCTACATACAATGAAAACGTCTTTTGAGTAATCACCATCCTTGCAATAGTGATCTGTTTTCAAGTCCAACACCTTTCTACCTTGCACCTAAGGAAGAAGTCTGATTGACAAGTCTAATCCTTCCCATAGTTACGTAGTTACGACAGTATGGGCCGGGTTAGGCCGTCACGTACGTAAATCCATTACGTACGTCAGTACTTACACTATGAAAGTTAATTTAGGGTTTGGGATGCGTAAAATGGCCAAAGTACGACCTAGGGGAGTGCATAGAAATTACGCTAGCATAAATACGCTACATGTTCTAACGTACCCAGCCCATAGGACTGTATCTACCCCCATAGATCCCAATAGCCACAGGCTGCGGCGGGTAGAAGGTTAGGGTTAGGCCAGGGGTGGCCAATCTCAGGCCTCGTGAGCTACCAGCTACGGTTCATGTTTTCCAGGTCTCAGAGAGTCAGAGGTGAGATGATCACTACCAACTGTAGATATTTTTTGAATGTGTCAGTTAGTAATAGACACACCAACAAGGAGACCTGGAAGACACGGACCGTTGGTAGCTCACAAGGCCCGAGCTTGGCCACCCATGAGTTAGGCTGTGGCTGTGGCTAATGCAGCGGGTAGAAGGTTAGGATTAGGCTGGCTAATGCAGCGGGTAGAAGGTTAGGATTAGGCTTCAGGAAATAAGGGGTTAGGTAAAAACACTTACCTGTCAATCTTTGCCACTCTGGGAGACATCACCACCGCTTTCTAAAATGAAGACTGCCGGCAATCACCATTCAGCTGCCATGTGATGGTCGGTCAGAAAACATACTCCGCTCCTGAGCTTCCAACCATCAGTTACTATGGTAACCACCTGTGTTGAAGGGAAAAATGTTTTTCAAACATCAGTTAATTCATTAAAACTAGGTGAGTGACAGTTGGAAGCCCAGGAACGGAGTATTGTGTACCTAATGGAATGGGTCACGTTGGAGGGTCTGCGTTACTCATTACCTTCCACTAAACACCCTTCTAACTGCAAACAGTCACAGCAAACAAGGGCCAGATTTACCAAGCTGAGGGTTTGGAAAAATGGAGATGTTTCCCATAGCAACCAATCAGATGCTAAATCTCTTTTAACATATTAGAGAATGTCAGCTAGAATCTGATTGGTTGCTATAGGCAACATCTCCATTTTTCCAAACCCGCAGCTTAGTAAATCTGGCCCAAAGTCTGGATCACCATAATAGCATGCGCATTTGTTCTGGCTATGCACAGTGCAAGAGAACGCACCAATAAGCTGTGCCATCGGATTGTATGTTCCAGTCTAGATTACAGACCTTCCAACAATCCCGAAAACTAGACAAATAACAACCGCCCAGGTTATGGCAAACTCCGCCTCCTGAGGGCTTAAATTAACCCTGTTTTTGCGCAGCAGCACGTGTCAAAATAATTATAGTAAAAATAAAGAAAAACCCTGCCTCCAGGCTACTCTACTTATTGGGGCACACTGGAAAGCAGACAGGACAACATGACCATCCCCCAAAATCAGGACAGTCCCTCTTGCATGGGGACGTTTGGGAGGTAGGAGTTTAAGCCCCAATATGTATTTGCAGAATCTGTCAGTATAAGTGACTGGTACACTTTCTAAACACTGAGCCCTAGAATCTGCTGACAGATCCACTTTACAGCTCACAGGCGTGAGATTAATGTGAGCAGCGGTTCTCTACCTGCATAATATTTTTCTTAGTGAGAACTGTATCTTCTGCACTCGGGACGAGCTGACTCGGCTCTCAGCGCTGCACAGCTGGGCAGAGTGTGGTCAGATCTGCTGACACCCCCTTCCATCTGGCTCGGAGTAATCGCTCCTCGTTTGCTGATTCAGTTTTATAGAGCACAGAACATATTCCCTGGGCATAATATTTCCCAGCGCACTGCTATTAACTGTTAGCTCTCCTGCCAGGAATATAACCTACACGGATGTAAATCAGGGTTGACGACTTTTGAAAGCTTCTCTCCGGGAGAACCCGAAGGGAAGCCATAGATTACTGTGAGGGGGCGGGGCTTAATTAAGTCATTAAGTCCCCGCCCCATGTCATTCACCCGTGTAGCCTTTAGTGTTAAAGGGGGTGGGCAGGGCTTGATGACACAATCAAGTCCCGCCCATCCCTAATAACTCTAGGGATTACAGTTGTGATTAATAGTGTGTCGGGGCTTGCAGGAGAGTTGCAGGAGATACCGGGAGAACTGCCCAAATTTCGGGAATCTCGCGAATATTCCGGGAGAGTCAGCAACCCTGATGTAAATATAGGATAAGCCACCAGCCCTTTCCACACTGGGCCCATTAGGGCCGCCATCAGGGGGGACAGTAAGACTATTGTCCCGGGCCCAGTCCTGATGGGGGCCCGCCGATACTTACAGTACCTAGCTCTGTAGCAGCAGGTAGTATCCTGCTGCCTATTCTTGCTGCTCAGAGCAATGCACAGGGGAGTTCTTCTCTGCACACCAGCCCGTTGTTAAAGCATGTCTGCCGCGCCCTGCCCTATGAGACATCACCAATGACGTCACATAGGGAGCAGGGCCCCGCTCCACGGCATGTGATGACGGCGGCCCTGGGCCCCATATCAGAACTTTGAAGGGGCCCCCCCCCTCTATCTTCTCTGCAAAGACGCCGATGTCGTCACGTCAGTGTATGGGATGAGCCGGCGCCAGCTGTTTCTCAAGCAGTGGTGTGGAATCTTCCTCTGCAGCGCTGCTATAGAGAGTCACAGTGAATGGACTGTCCATCCGACATGACCCTCTATTGTAGTGCTGTAGAGCCAGATTCCACAACAATGCTTAAGAAGCAGCCAGCGCCAGCTCCTGGACCAATGGTAAGTACAACTTGTATAGGTGCGGTGGGGTGACTGCCAGGCCACCAGGCCCCTTAAGCCGCTGGGCCCCATAGCAATTGAACCCATTGCACCCCCTTTAGTTACACCCTTGGTTCTAACTCTAAACAGTGAGCATTCCAATGTTTGGTCATATATCATATGTATTTACATTGAGCACTAGCTCCTCTAGTATAGCTCATACAGTCGTTCCCGGGAGACTCATGGAATTCAGCGTTGCTTCTGGAATAGCAGAAGAGCAGCAACATCTTCCACTTTTGGCTACAGTGGGCTTACTTTAGGTGTGACTTTTCCGGATTCGTGAACCATAAAAAGGGTGGAGCTTGCAGGAACGTGGGTGGAATTTTACCAAATATGGTCATTCATAGCCCCGCCCCTCTTTCCAAGTCTGCATCTGGCCTAACATTACACAAAATGGTGGTTGCTCAGTCAATTTACAGGCAACCAACCAATTTTCAATGGGTAAATAGGAAGCACAATTCTTTTAAAACTTGAAAAGAATACAAAAAAATCAGCTTAAAATTAGACCTATTTGGAAATTTTTACCTAACAAAAATTTAGCATATTGGTGTCTGCCTGATATTTCTAGGTCTGATATTACTTGTATAATAATGCTTCTTTCTCTAGGGAATTGTAAGGAATCTAGCTTCAGGCATATGTGCAATGGATGCAGTTGTGGACCGGATCGAGAGTAGTTTTGTTAGTTATAGTCCCGTGGCTACACAGCGATATTCTATGGACTCCATTCCATTCCAGCACATAGCATAGACACAGCAAAGTTCTAAGCAGCTACATGGCTTAATACGTTGCACAAGAGTAAACTTGCATACCCTCCAACATAATGGAAAACTGGAACACCAGTTTGTAATGTGTCTCTGAGGAAAGTATTTAAAATAGGTTGTGGAAGGTCAGCCCCTGGCAGGCCCATCAACAGAAATATTGGGGCCTGGTACACATGGTTTTGGGCGGTGGGAGTTAGGGTTAGGCTCTTAGGAAGGGAGAGTTAGAGTTAGGGCCATAGAAGGGGAGGGTTAGGGTCAGGCTGCAGGGAGGGGGGTCTTAGGGTTAGGCTATAGAGAAGGTAGTATTAGGGTCAGGCTGCGGGGAAGGGAGGGTTAGGGTCAGGGTCAGGCTGTTGGTAAAGGAGGGTTAGGGTTAGGGTCAGAATTAGGGGAAGGGTTGGGGTTAGTTTTTACACTTACATATCGGAGCACCGTGGACAGAGCTTCATGGTTCTATCGTGGATGGCGGGCAATCAGGTGTAAGTGGTAAGTTGCTAATTTTAGGTCTTTATATTTCACTCATAGTGTCCCTTGCCTTATTCAGACTTGAAGCTGTGCCCTGATGATGGAGTCTAAGATGACCCCGAAACGGCCATTGGCATATCATTTCACCATCTAACTCACCTTGCCTTATGGATCCGGACTTTTTCACTTGTTGAATAGCATTAAGCAAGCGGTCACAAGTGCCATTTATTTGCCACGCTGTGTACAGATGCCTTTAGGACATTATATGATGTTGACATTGCGATTCTTCGTACTTGAACAATTATGCACCTTGGGCCTGATCTAGAGCTATGCTGGGCCGCTGTCCGTAAGTACGGCCAGCGTAGCTCTGGTGCACTCCCCCGACACTCCCCCTGTGGCCGGTGTAATTATACACTGTTATGCCGGCTGAAGCCAACCCTAACACAGGGGCGTAAGTGTCTAAACCTGCCCTCCCACCCTCATTTGCTTACCTCCCTCCGCCTTCCTTGACTAACTGTTGCGTAATTACGGTGAGAAACGCCCCCTTGCCATAACTATGCAACAGTTAGGGACGCCCGATCCTGAGGAACGGGTTTCCCTAACTACACCGGGCAAAAATGCCGATCTTACGGCGTAGTTTTGGATCAGCCCCCTTATATCTGCTTTCACTACTTTGAATCTCTATTGCACCTATGGGCATGAACCTTGGCCTTTATACCTGATGCCACTGCTCTAGGAATTTCTATACAAGTCTTTGTCTAGAACTTGGTGATTATTTTTCATATTGTCCGTAGATTGCCTTTATTACCACTGGGACTTTTATTCATTTACTTTTTGGATGCTTTTCTGTCTCTTATGCATGTGAACCTTGGACCTAATAAAAATTATATTTATATTGTTGCAATTACACTTGTGCTGGCTCTATATCCACATTTGGGGATTTAGTGATTCTGGGCCTGATTCAGAAATCCGCTGCCGATGGGATCGCAAATATACGCATCTAAGTGGCAGGTTGGAGCAGGTTACATCCCACTGAATAAACAGTCACTCCCCTTGCAAACAGCGGCCGGACCTAAAGTTAGTCCTGCATTGACTTGCCCTATCTGGCCGCACTCACTTCCGACCTTATGTGCGATAGTTGCGTATATTTAGGGTCCTATGTCTGTAAGCGCGCCCACTTTCCCTCGGTTCAATGCCTCCCCCCGCCCATTTCTATGCAAATCCTTTGGTTCCTAGATTTCCGCTGGACTTAGGACCGCAATTGTTCCCGACCAATTCACAAGTCCGCCCTTAAGGCATTTCCGACCCTATCTTCAACGTACATGGCGTTGCACTATTACTACGCATGCGCAGCTGATGCAAAATCGATCCGATCCTAAATATATACCCACAT
>WWET01000869.1:332661-354672 GCA_011038615.1 Limnodynastes dumerilii | reverse complement strand
TCTGTATTCCAGTGGTCTCCCTATGCATACCAGCTATTAGGGGGAGGAAAGGAAGGGGGGGGGGTATATGGGGTGACAGCTGGAATAGTTTTACCAAAGTCATCCTGAGATGGCGCCAACATTAAGTAAATATAGCGATAGCATGCATTAGAGCTGGCTGGCGATTGGGGGTGCTGATGCTAATGATCGCCATGGTTTCCCTGGTGAATATAGCATTGTAAATGGCAATGACTTCGTTTTCAGGAGATAAAGAACGTTTTCACCCGAAGTCATCGCAGTTTTGTTAATGGAGCCCAATGTCTGCGTTATGCCCTGGTGTGGGGGCACTTGCTTAGCCCCCACCTTATCTGTACATTGGCTATGTCCTTCCATCCCTTCCCTCCCTGAACATGCTTCCTCAGAATGCGAGCCGCCGCAGCTCGATTTGCGCTCAGATCTGAATGGGCCATGATTGCGTGCTCTTCAGTTATGAGCATGTGCAGTAGAAACTCACGCAAAGAAACGTCACCCCGGACTTACATACGCAAGCGATTTGCTAGCATAATTTCAGCTGTTTGTACGTTCTGCGCATGTTCACGGCAGATGTTACGACGCGTAACTCGGGGCGGCCGTGACACTGTAGTAACTATGTACGAAGGGGCGTGCCAAAAATAGGCTAGCCGTAACTATGCTCGAACAACGCACTGGAGGCGGGGTGAGGCGTTTAAATCATACAGTATGGGCAGGGTTAGGCAGTTACATCAGCCAGGACGCTATGTACGTGCGCGGTTATGCTTTGAAAAGTTAAGGTAGGGTTTGGCAAGCGTAAAACGCCAAAAGTACGTCTGTCCGAAGGGAGTGCCACGGGCAGTGCATAGTACTTACGATAGCATAAATACACTACGCTAACAAACGTAAGGTGCGCTTAGGTCTACAAACGTAACATGCACTTAGGTCTGGATCCAGTCCCCCGACCCTATTGTACTGTCATGTAATGTAGGGTCTTTCATGACTAATTTGTAAAATGATGCCTATGAATATTGTCCCGGTAATGATTGATTTGCATGCACCTGCAGTTTAACCACAAATCGTGATCCCATTCCATCCAATCCTAAATCTGCCCCTCTGAGACTATCAGTCATCCACTCAGGAAATGCAGATGGTCAGAGAAATCTTCACTCGCACAATTTAGTGTCTATACATAGTAACATCACTGCAAAGTTTTCCCGTCTCAATTATTGCAACAGCAGGAAAACAGTTCAGAAAATGATT
This sequence comes from Limnodynastes dumerilii, assembly GCA_011038615.1. Taxonomy (NCBI): domain Eukaryota; kingdom Metazoa; phylum Chordata; class Amphibia; order Anura; family Limnodynastidae; genus Limnodynastes; species Limnodynastes dumerilii. Next base: position 353,421 of record WWET01000869.1, on the reverse strand, counting down.
CAAGCTGTGATGAAACTTTAGATGAGATCACAGATTGTGCAAGTGTTAATGCAGTTACATTAATCAAACTAGACTTTATTAATGGCCTATTCAAAAATATAAAAGTAACAGTCTTCACATCCGGCACCCCAGGGCTCTGTTCTGTGCCTCCGACCCAGTGACTGTGTTTACTAAGTTTCCAGGTGCAAATACTTCCAAACAGGGTTAAGTAAATCAAATATGGAACGCTCCTTGTAAAGTTATTCTGCTCTCAAGCAGATGTCTCCTCCAATGGCCATTAGGTCCCAGAGATTTTATGGATCTCATCTGCCTACAGGATGTGGTGGGGGGTGGAGTCTGACCTCCAGGTTGCAGTGCGGACAACGGGAGAAATAAGCTCCGCCCAAGCTCCACTATCCCTGCCCATACTCCACCCCGGTCCCACCCAATCTCCGCCATAAAAAAAAAAATCCAGCTTCCACTCTTGTCCACGTACTGGGACAAACTGGGAGGGGGATGGGACAGCGGGACAGTCACCTGAAATTGGGACTGTATTGGTGGAATTGGGACAGTTCGGAGGTATGAGGTTGATCTCTTGTTGGGCCTTGGGTGTCGGGGGGCCACCTACATATTTATCTTTAATAGTACATAATAGAATCAAGACCGAGGGCCATATTCAGAGATCCGTCAGTTAACGTTGCAAGGTAATGCTCATGACACTTCCCTCACACGGACGGATTTTCTGTGACTTACGCCTCCATAGGGCACCCTTATCTCTACGTGTGCATTTACATGCGTATAATACTTCCATACGTGCGAATCTAACTAACCGCGCCCTCACATGGTCATTTAAATGCCTCCCGCCACCTACTTTCACGTAACTTTGCCCGTACGGACTTCAACCACGCCCCTCCGCACGTATGTCCTCAAGTGCGATTCACAAGTACGCGCCTAATGGACTTCCGTGCGTAAATTCAATGTCAACAGCGTAAATAAAGTTACTACGCCTGCGCAGTGCATCCGATCCTAAAAATACGCATGAAAATACTCGCAAAAACGGATCTCAGAATACGGCCCCGAGTCACATAGAGCGTGTCTGAGTATCTACTTTCTTGTTGAAGACAGAAGGGCCAGAGCCAGAGCTGAGAACGTCAGGCCCCTAGTGGACATAAGTGTAAGTGGCCTGATTTGACTGGAGGGCATATGCGTACTTACTTCCGTACAAGCCCATGAAATGGGCTGTGCTTCCCCTCCACCCACTAAAGTGGGCAGGTCGAAGCATGGTAATAGTACAGTGTGGGAGGGGGCTCTCATACTGGTGCGGATCAGCAGTCGTACAGATTGCTGATCCACACGATTGACTTAAGGCAGGCTTATGGCAGCGTAAGCAGGAGAGAGGGGAGTGACAGGGGGAGAGAGGGGAGTGACAGGGGGGAGAGATCCCTGTTCGCCGATCCCTTCCTCAACGATTGCAGGAGTTTCGTGGGAGGAAAGGGGTGGAGACACAGAGCAGTTTCACAACACTTTGTTTTTATGTGTTGAGACTATGGGGGAGGTCCAGGGTTAAGCGTTCGCCAATCGCGTAGCGTATTTTTGCACTGCAAATACTCATAGAAACAACGCGCACGCAATGGAGTATGAATACATCCCAAACGCAGAGAGAGAGGGGAGTGGCAGGGGAGGGAGAGAGGGGAGTGACAGGGGGAGAGGGGAGTGACAGGGGGAGAGGGGAGTGACAGGGGAGAGAGGCGAGTAACAAAGGAGACAGGGGAGTGACAGGGGAGAGAGGGGAGTGACAGAAGAGAGAGGGGAGTGATAGAGGAGAGGGGAGTGACAGGGGAGAGAGGGGAGTGACAGGGAGAGAGGGGAGTGACAGGGGAGAGAAGGGAGTGACAGAGGAGAGAGGGGAGTGACAGAGGAGAGAGGGGGGGGACAGAGGAGAGAGGGGAGTGACAGAGGAGAGAGGGTATATGAAGCCGGCTTACTTGCTTTAGTTTCTCTATTGAGCTGTGGATAACTTAATCAGGCCAGGATGTATATTGTTATTATGGTATTTTATGCAGTTGAGGCTTTTGCTACCTCTCTGGTGATGTCGTATTGCAATAAATAGGTGTCACGGGTTCCATGAATACATTATCAGAACCACCTTTCTCAAAGAGGTTACGTCAGCTTTGGGATTCAAAGATGGGAGACGACCAATAACCACTGTATTCCAAGATCTGGGCTAGTTTTTACTAAACGATATTCACATCAGTTATGGGCAGGAACATATGCACGACAAGGTGATACAGACGATCAGAGATACATAGGGAAAAGTAAAGGCAGGGTTCTGAACACGTAAGTCAGCTAAGTTACGTACATTAGAGGGGGTGCCAGGGGGAGGGCGTTATTCTTAGCAGTGCGTCATTTAGGTACACTCTCATACATAAAACTATCTTAAGTCTGGATCAGGCCCCATGATCATAAGGTCCTTTTGCCGTACATAGAATTAATTCAATTATCCCAAATTGAGATCCAGGACATCTTGTACTATGTTTGCGTCTTGGTGGTTTGTATGTTATAATATTATTTTATGTTTTTTTTTATCATTTATACCAGGAGTTACAGGGGGGAGAGAAGGGAGTGATAGAGGGGAGAGAGGGGAGTGACAGGATCTTTAGTACTGCCAGACCCCCACAAGTACAGAATGTGTGTGGGGGTCTGGATCCAGTACTTAATTGTGAATATGGTCCTAAGAGTCTAAGTATAACTACTGGGAGAGAGAAATGGAAAAACTCTCAGTGGTTTTGTCTTCACATTGAACTTCTATCGGTGACCGAATAGATCATAAATGTAAATTTCCCAGTTCCACGGTTATTGTTGTGTTTGGAGAATGCCGCAAAGCAGAACTAAAGAAACCGTATTATTATTGTTCTCAGGGAAAGTGATTTACTGGCGGCATGTGTTCCGTATTACATGATATAATCATACTGTGCTCCAAACACACACGTTACACTGTGGCCTCCTCCAGGCTGTGGTTATGTCAGTGCCACACGCAGGATGAAAGAGACGTCCTGACTACCTTGTTTTTTTTAATTTTAATTAAAAGACTGGAGATAAACCAAAAATTCTATTGTATTCTTTGCATGCAGGGATATATCTTTGAATTGCTTACTGCACTCAGGTACTGACCAGCTTTACTATCACACTGTTATTTAGACTTGGGATAGGAAATATCACCTCTCATCTCTAATACTGTTTGCAATAGATGAAATTTGTCCCCTCTGCAGTCACCATGTGTTAGCCCAGGTGTGACTTTAAGTTCTTATTTAAAGAAGATTCTTAAGTGTGAATCAGGTCCAATGACCAGCCCTCCCTCCAAGCCTAATCTACATCCCTCCCCCATGCACTTTACCTAACTTCCCACAGAGGCTGCCATGGCACGCTTCCTCTTACCTTAAAAACTAAGGACCAGATCCAGAGTTAGGTCCGCTAGGCCTCTTATACATGTAAGGTGCGTAAGTGGCCTGATTTGACTGGAGGGCACATGCTCCCTCCAGATGTTACGCTAGTGTTATGATAGTAAACAAGTATCGCATGGAGCTCTGTTCTGTACGAGCCTGTTTCCTAAGAAATGGGCTGTGCTTCCCCTCTGTCCGCTAAAATGGGCGGGGGGAAGCATGCTAATTGTACAGTATGGACCGCTGATCCGCGCGTTTTAGTTAAGGTAGGACTTATGGCAGCGTAAACACGAGAGAGGGGAGTGACAGGAGGCGTACACTCCCCTCTCTCTTTCGGACGGACAGACCCCTGCACATATACGGAAAGCATGTGGAGGTCTGGATCCGGTCCTATGTGCAGTCTTTAAAGACCGCATGTAGTTAATCTACATGTCTAAGAGCTATGTAGGTGACGTAGTCATGCTGACTATGCATACGCATTGCACACCTTCTTAGGTGTAAATCAGAGCCTTTGCCACCAATGATTGTACTGCATGTGTTGTAAACAAAAAGTCAGATTATAAATTGATGTATAAAGCTCCCCAGCATTGGAACTCCCATAAAACTACCTTAAAAGTCAACTCTTCATATTTAGTTGAGTCGACTCCCTCCTCATGCTCCATGTCCCCTCCTCATGCTCCATATCCATATATAAGGCATTGTGTGAGTGAGGGAAAGATATAACACGAGGAGTATAGCATACTTTATAAAGTTATATGTTATGTGTTGCAAATGACTAGTTCCTGAATTCGTATCTACCTGTACAAATATTAGTTCCCGACTTAGCATGTTGGTTTTTATGATCAGCGCCTCCTCCCTTTTGTCATCACCCCTCTACCTTCCTCGTCCTCTTTAATTCCCACCTTATCTCTCTACTGCCTATCCCTCTCCTTATTCATCTGCTCCTACACAGATACCCTGCACCTCTATCTCCCATACATATTGTTCTGCTAATTTTGTACTGTATTTTATTTTTGCATTGTACTTGTATTTGAGGGAGGGGAGGCTGACAGCTGCTGTTACAGAGTCATGGTCATCTGCTAAAGTATGTCAGTACCTTGCTGTAGCTCTGTATATGAAGCTGTCAGGAGTAGTAGCAATGGGGTTTTGCCAGCACCACCAACTCCTGCCACTAATACTCCTGTCACATTGTATACAGATGAGAGACGTGGCACGTTGCTATATAGTTTAGCAGAATCATCGCCCGACCTGAGCATGTACCAGATTGAGGAAGATGGTGGCCCTTGAGAAGCCTTTACCATGGGCCCCTGCAAGGCTAAGGGCAGCCCTGTGTCTATAAACACTCTGCCAGCAGCTGAAAGCTTAGCACTGTCACTCCACCTTGACTGGTGGGGAAAACCTGCGAGGAGCAACATGACCGTCAAGCATAAAGTACAGCTTTTATCTTCGCCAGAACTATCAGTCCCAGCAGGAGAGGTGATTGGCACCTGCTGGGACCCTTTTCTTAGGAGAAAATCCTCCAGTTTCTCGGTGAGAACAATAATCACTGTAGCGGGTTGTGGGTCTCCGGAAAGAACGGCCCTATTTCGATAGGGTCAATTTCTCCCGGTTTCAAACTGGGGTTTCAATTGCATATGCCTTGATGAGCTTTCGGTGCTCCGAAAGGTAAGGCATAAAAACTACCTCAATCCTTCCCCTAATTCTAACCCTAACCCTCCCCTTGCATTACCCTAACCCTAACCTTCCCCGCAGCCTGTCCCTAACCCTCCCTTCCCCGCAGCCCAACCCTAACCCACCATATCCTGCAGCCTGACCCTAATTCTCCCTTCCCTGCAGCCTGACCCTAACCCTCCAACTCCCGCAGCCTGACCCGGTTACTCACCTTTCCTGTGGTGCAAGTCCTGCGGTGGCGGCTTTTGCTAAATGTAATGGGTGAGTATGCCTATCAGCATACTCACCCATTCTGAAAAAATAATTCTAAACTTGGGGGTATTCAAAATGGTGACATCGGAAAAGGAACTTTCGAATGTCGCTATTTCGGAAATCAAAGTTTCTAACCAGAGACTGCAACCGGCTGTAGCATATGACCAACTTTAAACTTGAAATCTGGGCCCCTCCAGCAGTATCTATGTTTGAAACATTTGAATTTTTTATCCTGAATTAAGTGCATGTTGTTGTTCTGTTGGAAAAAGCCTGAGTGTGGCCCCATTCAGAAGATGGAAAATATTCCTCTCTTGTTGCTATGTAGATGAAGGTGGTGTACTGGAGTAGATGCCACCCTTTTGTGCCATTTGCCTTTCGTACAGTTGTCAGCCTGGGCCAACAGATGTTTGTAAAAAAAAACTGTAATACATGGTATTTAATCAAAATACAGCGGTTTTAGATTTCATCCTCCCAAATCATCATTGTGGTTTTTGAAATTGCCAAAACAGCCATGCCAGCCCTAATGCATACAAGGAATTTCCGCACAGTTTACCGCAATGTTCATTGTGATATTGGGAGGCAGTTGTGTAGCAAAATGGAAAATTGAAAAGCTGAATATCTTTAGCTATTATGGAGGACACTCAAGTCACTTGTGCTAATGATGTAGCTTTGGTGGAGTTATAATAACAAAACGATACTTGCATAACAGATCCCAGAATTTGTGATTTGTTATATGAGATTTATAAAATAAATTGCACACCCTTTCGTTCCTACTCACCTCTGTCAAATTTATTTTACTATTACAGTTATATAACCTAGATGTATTCATGCATTCATTCATGGGGCCAGATTTACTAAGCTGCGGGTTTGCAAAAGTGGTGATGTTGCCCATAGCAACCTATCATATTCTAGCTGACATTCTCACGTTTGTAATAGGAAAGTGAGAGTTAGAATCTGATTGGTTGCTATGGGCAACATCTCCACTTTTCCAAACCCGCAGCTTAGTAAATCTGGCCCCATGAATGAATGCATGAATACATCTAGGTTATATAACTGTAATAGTAAAATAAATTTGACAGAGGTGAGTAGGAACGAAAGGGTGTGCAATTTATTTTATAAATCTCATATAACAAATCACAAATTCTGGGATCTGTTATGCAAGTATCGTTTTGTTATTATAACTCCACCAAAGCTACATCATTAGCACAAGTGACTTGAGTGTCCTCCATAATAGCTAAAGATATTCAGCTTTTCAATTTTCCATTTTGCTACACAACTGCCTCCCAATATCACAATGAACATTGCGGTAAACTGTGCGGAAATTCCTTGTATGCATTAGGGCTGGCATGGCTGTTTTGGCAATTTCAAAAACCACAATGATGATTTGGGAGGATGAAATCTAAAACCGCTGTATTTTGATTAAATACCATGTATTACAGTTTTTTTTTACAAACATCTGTTGGCCCAGGCTGACAACTGTACGAAAGGCAAATGGCACAAAAGGGTGGCATCTACTCCAGTACACCACCTTCATCTACATAGCAACAAGAGAGGAATATTTTCCATCTTCTGAATGGGGCCACACTCAGGCTTTTTCCAACAGAACAACAACATGCACTTAATTCAGGATAAAAAATTCAAATGTTTCAAACATAGATACTGCTGGAGGGGCCCAGATTTCAAGTTTAAAGTTGGTCATATGCTACAGCCGGTTGCAGTCTCTGGTTAGAAACTTTGATTTCCGAAATAGCGACATTCGAAAGTTCCTTTTCCGATGTCACCATTTTGAATACCCCCAAGTTTAGAATTATTTTTTCAGAATGGGTGAGTATGCTGATAGGCATACTCACCCATTACATTTAGCAAAAGCCGCCACCGCAGGACTTGCACCACAGGAAAGGTGAGTAACCGCTCCAGGGTTAAGTTCAGGCTGCGGGGAAAGGATGGTTAGGGTCAGGCTGCGGGAGTTGGAGGGTTAGGGTCAGGCTGCAGGGAAGGGAGAATTAGGGTCAGGCTGCAGGATATGGTGGGTTAGGGTTGGGCTGCGGGGAAGGGAGGGTTAGGGACAGGCTGCGGGGAAGGTTAGGGTTAGGGTAATGCAAGGGGAGGGTTAGGGTTAGAATTAGAGTTTGGGTTGAGGTAGTTTTTATGCCTTAACTCAGCTGCGGGTTGGGAAAAGTGGAAATGTTGCCCATAGCAACCAATCAGATTCTAGCTCTCACTTTCCTATTACATACTAAAGAATGTCAGCTAGAATCTGATTGGTTGCTATGGGCAATATCTTCATTCGCTTGTTACGTTTCATCGCGTAGCGTATTTTGTAGGCACTACGCTCGCTCGTACGTACTTTGGTCGTTTTACGCTTCCGAAACCCTACCTTAGCTTTTCAAAGCGTAACTACTGACGTACGTAATGGTTTTACGTACGTAACGGCCAAACCCGACCCATACCGTACGATTTAAATGCCTCCCTTCGCCTACAAAGCGTAACTACGGGTGTCGTATGATGACACGCCCCTTCATTCGGATTTACGCTGTTGATACTAGGCTGGTACGTACGTTTGGAGTTACGTGGCGTAGCATCTGATGCGCAAATCACATCTGTATAATCACATTACACACAATTTACCTGAATAATCAACAGGGCTCAAAAGTACAGACTGGGTTTGGAATATGATAAGGAGTAACTCTAGTTCAATACACCAACCCTAGTTCCTTTTTTTGTTTGCAGATAACTAGGATGTTGTCTCTCTCTATTATCTCTATTGTTTAGTGGTCACTAGGATGCTCTCTGTATTAAGTGGTGGTCACTATGATATTCTCTGCATTGGTGAGTGGTCACTAGGGTGCTGTCTGTAGTGCTTGACAGTCACTAGGATGCTGTCTGTATTGGTGAGTGGTCACTAGGAAGATCTCTTTATTGGTGAGTGCTCACTAGAATGTTCTCTATTGATTGGACATCCAGTTTCATCATATCAACCAACCCATGAAAGGGCCACTACTTCAGTCCAACCAGATAGAATCTACTTATTGCACTGTAAAACAAACTACGGACCCTCTTTATTCTCAAACCATTTTCCCGTTGCTCAGTGTTATTCATCCTGATATTTGTACGTTGCTTAATATGGGGCCCTTTAAACCAATACATTACAATACTATACTCATTTACATTCTTATAAGGGTGTATTAAAATTATGGGGCCTGATTCAGAGATCCGTCGGCGATCGGGCCGCAAATATACGCATCTAAGTGGAAGGTCGGAACAGATTACACCCACCAGAATAAACAGTCACTCCCCTCGCAACCTCCGGCCGGACCTAAACTTCCACCTCCATAGACTTCCCTAACTGGCCGCACTCACTTCCGACCCTATGTGTATTAGTTGCGTATATTTAGAGCCCTAACTCTGTAAGCGCCCCCACTTTCCCTCATCCAAATGCCTCCCCCCGCCCATTTCTATGCAAATCCTTAGGTCTGTATATTTCCGCCGCACTTCGGGTCGCATTAGTCTCCGCCCGATTCACAAGTCCGACCTTAAGGCATTTCCGACCTTAACTTCAATGTACATGGCTTTGCACTATTACTACGCATGCGCAGTTGATGCAAAATCGATCCGACCCTAAGTATACGCACGGAACTATCGTTAGTTCCAGATCTCTGAATCAAGCCCATGGTCCTTTATTCCATTGGATGACTGGTCTGAGACTGAATAACGCTTTCTGATATGGGACCTGATCCACTAACTAATAACTTCAGCCGCAAATGGCGTGCATAATCCATCAGCGTTTCCCATGAAGGCTATTTATTTTTTTCTCTTCAGTTCTAGTAATCTCTGGAAACTTTTCCATAATTGTACATTTTATTAAAGATTTAAATAAAACAACTTACATTTTACATTCAACAGTACTATTCAACTTCTGTTTTTTCTGCATCTCAATAGAGCCCAATCGGAACTTGTAGACAGATGCCAGACAATATAAATATTGAATATTCATAAAATTCTTTAGAAGACCTGCAGGGGACATTTTTTTTTCTCTAAGTTGTAATAAATGATGAATGATGTTGTAACGAAAGTAATTATTTGAAAACAGAATTTATATGCAGCATATTCTTGGATTGATATCATACTTGTACTTTATTATTTAAACAGTACAGCTAAGTCCTCCGGATTCCTTGTTCACCACAAAAATTCCGGAGGCCGCAGGTCATTAGAATAATTCTTACGCTGCAATTCTCAAGACAAATGGGTCGAAAAAAGGCTTTGAGATCGGTCAGCCATTGTTACCAAAGCCATAGAACTAAAAATCTATCCCGTCTGCGGGTTTACATTGTACAAAGCAGTGATTATATAATATATGGTATGAACTGAATTTAAACATATAGGGGTAGATCCAGAACTACGTTTGCCATACGTTTACTCGCGTAGCGTATTTTCGTGTGCGTTCCTTCTATACACTCCCCTTGGCACACCCCTTGAATGTACGTATTTTGTCAAGATCCGCTAACCCTACCTTACCTTAACTTTTGGCAACGTAACCGCAGTGATCCGCACACGTACGTATGGGCAACACGTATTTACGCAGCTAAGCACGCCCATACTGTACACTTTAAATACAAACCCCGTCTACATAACGTATTTCAGACGTATTTTTGACTCACGTGACACATACGTGAATGTCCCATTCGTTCACATTTACGCTATGTTAAGGGGCGTATATTCTATGGTGCGCATGCGCAGTACTTACCAAAAGGCGATTTTACGTCTCCGCCACGCGTAAATTCGCTCACAAGCGTTGTTCTGGATCTGGCCCATAGGATGGATCCAGATATATGCCAATGGGGCGTTTTCCAATCACTGGACCAGATTCACAGATCCGGTGTGAGTTAGGCGCGGACAGACCCACAGCTAACACCCCCACATCCTGCCCCCGTTTTTAGGTACCTTATGTCACTTACGAGTGCCATAGGGTTACCTTAACTATTCGTGCACCTCCCCCCGCTCTCCCGGTGGGAGTTAGGCGCGGACAGACCCACAGCTAACACCCCCACATCCTGCCCCCGTTTTTAGGTACCTTATGTCACTTACGAGTGCCATAGGGTTACCTTAACTATTCGTGCACCTCCCCCCGCTCTCCCGCGCTAATCTAAATCCCTCCCCCCTCCCACTTCTACCTAATCCCTCCCCGAGGCAGCATTACTCCACCTCTTTTCTGCGTAAATGACAGTGTTCACACCTCACAGGCGCTATATACGTACCGATCTGCAACGTAGATAGCGAAGATGACCTACAACGCATGCACAGTAGATCATTTCGGCCAGATACATACTTAAGAATCAGAAGCTTCTTAATTGTGAATGGTGCCGTATAAGGCCAGTCGCTCTAAGTAGCCATTACCAATAGTAAAAATTGTAATAAAAAGCTATTCGGAATTGATATTGTTGTTGTTATTAGTGTTGAAAATGCAGCAGCAGATAATCAAAAAAATCTTTATATTAAGCTTATAAAAAATAACAAAAAACATGAATTATAAAAAAAAAAATATATATGTTAAAATATCTGTTTTGCCTGTTTTTTGATAAATTGTGGCAATAAAATATATTGCAATCAGTGAACAACGACTTAGATGGCTCCCTGACCTGGCTTACGAGTTGTGTTTCGGTTTTTGGTTTTCTCCTAATACAGATAACGGCGGGAAAAACTCTGAAGTCATTATTTTTTGTTTAACAAAAAAGTTGGTGGAATTATAGAGCACATGAACCTTCCTGTATGTGTCCGGGCAGCCTAAGATGGCCGCCGTTCTCCATGTTTAATGTGCTTTTATGTGATTGTGTTATAATTACTTCAAGGGCAAGACAGGCCAATAAGGCAGCTTGGCGGGAGCAGACGGTGTGTGTGATACTGACATCATGCAATGCTAGCTTATACTGCGCATATGTGGAGAATTTGTTAGATAAGTAGCACTGATTAACTTGTTTAAAACACGATTATAACCTAATAAGGTAGGAAGTGCCGGCTCTGTTGTTGTTGGGGTATAAAGGATTTGACAAAAGGCCAGATCCAGAGCTACGTTTCAATTACGTTTCAAGGTGTAGCGTATTTACTATGCGCTCTCCTCGCTTGTATGTACTTTGGCCGTTTTACGCTTCCAAAACCCTACCTTAACTTTACACAGTGTAACTACTGACGTATGTTCAGGGCCGGATTGAGGGCCGTGTGGGCCTGGGGCTGAAAATGATCAAGGGCTCACACTATATAGTATACATTGGAGGAGGATGTCAGTCCTTGACATTCATCCTTATGCACTATGCCTATTTTCAGATGGAGGCCTGGGGCTGTAGTCCTATTAGCCCCATTGTTAATCTAGCCCTGCGTATGTACAGGCTACATGTACGTAAGTGCTTAATCACGGCCAGACTGCTGGATTTAAATGCCTCACCCCGCCTCCGAATCATAATTATGGGTGTCATATGCCTGGCACCCCCCTCGTTCATAGTTACGCAGTTGATACTAGGCTGGTATGTACGTTCACAGTTATGTGGTGTGACATCTGTCGTGTGCATGCGCAGTACATATAAAACAGCGTTTTAATGTCTCTGGCTAGCGTAACTAATCTAGCGTACGTAGCTCTGGATCTACCAAATGGTCAGCTCCCTGGTTTCATATGGGACTGACCTGACTGAGCTCAAATGCGCCCCCTGACTTTTTCCAGCTTAACATCAGTCGAGATAGAGGATTCTGGAAACCTGTGGATCATTATCAAGCAATAACTAGCAGCCGATGCGAAGTATTATTCCTGTGCTTTGCTTCATTCTCTATTAGGAATTGTATTGTGTTGTCTCCTTTAACTCCTGGTATTTGAAGAACCCTCATGTTCCACCGGGAACACTGTATAAGTTAATTTCTGACACCACTCCAATGCTAACAAATTATACCGTATTTACATTACATGTTGTTTTTCATGCTAGTGAAAATTAATTCACCATAACCAAGGCTTTTAACACTATCATATTATGTTATGTCAAAGGCGCTTCAAAGAATTCTACGTTCTCTTATTTCACTGTAACATTTACTGACTTACGGTAGAGGGGCTGCCCCCTCGTTTACGATCATCGTATCTCCACCGTCAAGGCAGAGATACAGATGTGAATGAAGGGACGGGGCGGGGGATGGGCAATTACGATCAGGTATGCGGCCGTGACGTGATCGTAAAACTTAAGGTAGGAATCTGGACACATAAGTTCCTACCGACAGCGGGGAGTGCAGAAGTCGCTCCTTTATTTACAAAGGACGATTTGATACAAATCACCCTAAATCGCGTGATTTGAGCCTCTGAACTCACATCGCGGTATTCAGAAAGGTTAAAATCGCGTGATTTCAGTGTGAAAAAAAAATCGCCATGGCAAACATTGCTGGACAGAAATCGTCCAGATGTTTGCCATTGAAAAAATAGAAGACTTGGGAAGACTTGCTAGATGTGAAGAATCTTCTTCTGTTGATTGAAGTCCTGGCGTCGGCTTGCTTGAAGTGGGCTCCCCGATCTTCAGCTCCGGCTCCTCTGCCTCTTCTGGTCGGCGCTGACTGGCTTCTCCTCTGCTTCTTTGTTGCTCCTAATGACCATTCACTAGGGGGCAGCCTTTTATTTAAATGATGATGTCAGAGGCCAGAGTGTACCTGACCTTACTTTCTATTGAAAACCACCGCGATTTAGCCCTTTAAAAATCGCAGCAACTCGTGTGATTTGATTTAAACCACGGTAAAATCGCTACTTTGTGAATACCGCGGTTTAAACCGAAATCACGGGAAAATCGCCGCGAGGTAGAACGATTTGAAATCGCAGTCTCAAATCGTTTTTTGTAAATGAGGCCCTAAGAACGGAGTTGAATTTGGATTTCATGCGTAACTTTGTGTTCCGGTCATGCGCAGTTTATCCGATCTTAAAACTATGCACATTGGGCCAGATCCAGACGTAAGGCCATTTTACTTACGTAAGTGTACCCGAGTTACGCACTAATAAGGATAAAGCCCCCCCCTGGCCATCCCCTCGCACGCACGCACGTAATTTGGCTGTTTTACGTTTTCAAAACCCTACCTTAACTTTTCCTTGCGTATCTCTGGTCGTACGCATCGCCTTGCTGCACGCAAGTACCTAACCCCGCCCATACTGTACCATTTATATGCCTCCCTCCTCCCACAATGCGTATTTTCAGTTTGCGTAGGGATGTCACGCCCTTTCGTAAGGAGTTACATACTAGTTACGTACGTTCAGGGTTACAATGCGTAACATCTGCTGTGCGCATGTTCGGTTTGTTCCAACAGCCAGATTTACGCACGCAGCGTACGTAAATAAGCTGTCGTTATTAAGTCTGGATCAGGTCTATAGATTCAACATCTTTTTAAGTGTGAAACAAGACCAATATTACCATACCGCACCTGTGGTACTGATTGGTGGAAAGTTCTAACCATGCACCAGCTGGTACGTTCAAAACCATTCACCTTCTGGCTGCTGGCTGGGCAACATCTTTTTCTGTCAATCACTCAACCGGTAGCCCTATGCACAGAGCCAGTGGCCACATACTCCATGGATTGCGCAGCCCCAAGAGGCTACAGAGGCAAAAGCCTGGGGGACGATGACCCCCTGTCCCTCAGCCCAGCCTGCCCCTATATATAACACATTTGCTTTCAGCTAAAACAATCAATGTGCTTGTGAATGAATTGCATTTGGAAGGATAAATGCTGCAGTATTGGTCCCATAGAGATGTGGAGTGATACACAGTGGTTTTGGGGTTGGACCCCAGTCTAGACCTACCCCCTAAAATGTGTTGATATAAAGTCGTGTGATATCACGGCTAAAGTACAATGAGAGCCTTTTCTCTCCAAGCAATAATATGTAAAGGAAGTTGCACCTCAGGCCGTATTCACAGATCCGTTAGTTAAAGGTAAGCAATTATATGTATGTACGTTTCAAGGCAACACCCATGACACCCCCCTCACACGGTTGGGTTTTCGGTGACTTACGCCTCCATAGGGCACCCTTATCTCTACATGTGTACTTATACGTGTGTATAATACTTACATATATGTAACTAACCGCACCCTCAGGGGGGGACAGTCGGGCCTAGTGTCCCGGGCCCGGACAGAGTGAGGGCCTGGGATAGCCCCAGGCCTTCTCTCTGTCCTGCCCAGGACACTAGTAGAAAATTCTCAGCATTTTAATACTTTATTGGCAGAGGTCTGATGCCCTGCGTATCAGACCTCTGAATTACCGTTCCTAAGGTCCGCGGCACTCTGGGTGATGATGTCACAACGTGTGACATCATCACATTTGGTGGAGCACCGTCGGACTGCCGGAGCTGCAGAAGACGCTCTTTTGCTGTGAGGCCTCAGGGCCCGGGAGACGGAGAGACTGTGAGTCAATCTGTGATTAAAATTCATACATCAAATCTCTAAAAAGCACTCAAGGATGTAGTCAGACACAGCTCCTCTCCCTAGAGCGTCCTACACAACTCTAAAAGGCAACTTAAAAAAGATGGGAGAGGAAAACAGCGCTCTGATACCAACAATAGCTAAATAAAACCCTAATATGAACACCTAAAGCTAAATAATTCCCTAAATATGTGATGTGGATGTGGTGATAGAACCAAAATAAGATGCCATCAGGGGGCTACCTAGTGAACACCTAAGATATGATGCTAAAAAATTGTATCAAAGTAAAGGGATAAAGGGTGAAACTAAAACATATAAATATAGTGCAAATGCTAAAAATCTAAATGATAGTGCATAAAATACAAAATGGAACGTTGATGCATAGACTTCTTTACAGTGGATGAAGCAGAAAAGTGCAAATAAGCAATATGAAATAAATAAATATATATAACCAATGATAAGTAATTGATAGAACAAGATTCTAGATGAAAAAAAATATATCTAATAATTCATAATAAATAGGTGAAAGTGTAAAAATGGAAAAGGGGATTCCCTACTTGAATATAATATATAAATATAAATAAATGGGGTTAATAGTATAAAAGATAAAAGTGCTGCTGTTAATTAGGCAATTGATCGAAAACCCCAATAGGAAAAATGCAATTGATTTAAAAGAATAAAAGGTAAAAGAGTCTACCTTGATTGACCTTCTGATGGCGGCCCTGCTCGCCCTCAAATGGTCATTTAAATGTCTCCCTCCACCCACTTTCACGTAACTTTGTTGGATTTCAATCATGCCCCTCCGCACGTGTGTTCCCAAGTGCGATTCAAACGTACGTGCTTAAAGGACTTCCGTGCGTAAATTCAACATAAATAACGTAAATAAAATGACTACGCACGTGCAAAAACGTCATTGTGAATACGGCCCCTCACGTTGAAAAAGGGTTTGGTATGGCTCAGGTTTGAACCTTGTTTGATGTCCTCCTAACTCTGGATCAGTTCCATATTTTATTTTTCTTTAGTGCACCTGCAGTTCACAGGGAGCGTTGTGTTGACCACTGGTTTACAAACTGTTTCTTTCCATCTCGTCTTATGACTGGTAGACACTCTGCTGTAGACAAAGGCTCTTGTGTGGCATGTACATAAGTCAGATGTTGGTATGAAGATGTATTTTCCTAAATGAGGCAAAGTGCATGAGTGAGCACATGGTGTCTGCTGGCAGAGAGGACCCTCCCTGGCCACCTCAAAGCCAACAACACACCCTGCTTCACTTCACCATTCCTTGCATGGAACTGTGGTCTACCCATGTGGTTCAGCCAAGCCAAACAATTGCTCCTCAGATCTAGCTAAGCAAGAACTCCTTTGCTTGCTCTCAAAATGAGAAAAACATGGCTTAGGTAGATGTTTATTTGTGAAGGCTGAGTGCCATTAACTGGGAAAAAGTCTGCCTGCAGTAAGCTTTTATTTCATGTTTGAACGGCACCTAGGAGGATTCTAGGTAATATTATAAAAATAGACGTGGAAAGGTTTGTATTCCTTGTGTTATGTTCAAATGAAAGATGTTATAAAATTAGAGATGGTTTAAAAAACATAAATAAAAGAAAAGATATATGACAAAATAAAGGAAAATTAAATCTGATGGTTTCTTAAAGTAGTTGTCAAAATTACATCAGGTGTTACTGGGGTCAGGGATGTTGGAAATAGGATGAAAGCAATGTCAGATTGCCGACCCGGTTTTTCACCCTGGGTTATTGCCAGGTGATTTATCCAGCAGGGTAGACCCAGGAAAATTCTGGGTCCCGGGTCTGCCCTGACATTGAGAAGAAGCTGCACACGGCTCCTGGGAGGGACTTGTTTACTGTTGCATAGCAACAGTAATAAATGCCTCCAATAGGGTCTATCGTAAGTACTATGCTCTCCCCTCGCTCCTACGTACTTTACTTGATTTACGTTTGCGAAACCCTACCTTTACTTTTCAAAGCGTAACTACAGACATACGTAATGGATTGATGTATGTAACGGCCTATCCCGGCCCATACTGTACGATGTAAATGCCTCCCTCCGTCTACAAAGCGTATTTTTTCAGAGTTACATAGCATAACATCTGCCACGCGCATGTACAGTACATACAAATTGCCGATTTTCAGTCAGCGGCTAGTGTTAAAACGCTAGCGTACGTAGCTCAGGATCTGGCTCTGTGTGTTTAAGGAGTGATTACTTTTGGAGCCAGATTCCCTCTTCCCGTCGTCTGGTAACTCCTTCTACCTCTATACATTAAAGATTTCATAAATTGCTCTCCTTTTGGATTCTCTAATTATCATCCGATTCCCTTCCTATAGAGTAATATATATACCAGTTGATCTCGATCCCGCTATAGAGCTCCATTCAACTCATATGCTGCTCTTAATGTATGAATTGTTTCAACGGTTTCAACAATTTTTTAGCTATATAGTGCATCACACCAGCGGAGGTATTGCACATACGTCTAATTTACCGATAATAGCTACTAAGCATACGTAGGGCCTGATCCTGAAAAATGCCTGCCATCGCTCGGACGGCTGGCGTAAGCGTAAGATCGGCGCATGCGCCAGGCAGATGTTGCCCAGTGTTGCTATGGCAACACCCGATCCTGGATCGGGCGTCCGTAGCAGCGCCATAGGGACACTGGAGGGGACGTCCCCCAGCGTCCCTACGTTCAGGTTAGTGTAGGTGGGCGGGGGGAACTAGTTAAATGAGGGTGGGAGGGCTGGCTAGGCGGCCATACGCTCCTGTGCGAGCATATGGCCCCTTCCTTACGCCGGCTGAAGTTAGGGTAGCCTTCAGCCGGCGTAAGGAAGGGGCCATACACCCGCACAGGGGGAGTGTCGGGTAAAGTGAACGCTGATGCGCTGTGCTTTAGTAAGCACAGCGCATCGGCGTAGGTCTGGATCAGGCCCATCGCATATATGTGGTCTTAAAGCTCGCATATACGCAATCTATGTAATAAAATGATACGTAAATTATGTAAAATAGTTGCTACGCTATTTTTAAATGGGACCATCGTTTGATTCAGCCTTTGCAGCTTTTTGTTTGATTATATATTTCTAAACTATATATTATATTTCTTTTTAGTGCTACATACAGGAGTCAGTTCCTTATTGTGACAGCTGCGTTTGAACTTAGTGAAGTGCCGGTGTTCAATTCTGTTTTCAAGTGTAGGATTCCAGTCTTCCGGGTATACACAAATGGCCACGGTGAATCAGATATAGACATCCGTAAAAGGGTTGCGTTCCGCTCGCAACGTGCAGAGAATTTTTTGGAAGTGCACATGCGCATTCCATGCTTCCTTTATGGAACTGGATCAGAGAGATCTTGCTTTCCATAATGGAACACTTTCTGGGGCGCTAAGCGTACGTAAGATTAGTTTGGTGCGAGGGGAGAGGTATGTAGATCGTACAGTATCCAGCCATACGGACAACGAGGGAATTACGTACAGCATATGTAATTCCCCCATCTAGAAGGTTGTGCGCATGTGCAAAGCCTTCTTACGATGCCATAAGGGTCGGTAAGCGTAATGTCTGTTACATACGCCGGCTCTTACAAGAAAGGGGCTGTCCCCCCATTATGAATGTCATGGAGATAGACATGGTAATGAGGGGACGGGGCAGGGGTAGTCCCGTTACGATCAGGGATGCGGCCGTAAGGTCGTATACTTGATCGTAAAAGTTAAGATAGGAATCTGGACACGTAAGTGTCAAATTTACTACCGAGAGTGGGGAGTGCAGGGGGCGTGCACTCCCTGCTACGAGGGCGGCTGTAATGACCTCGGGAGTCCGTAGGTCTTGATCCGGCCCTTGGCCCTTAAAAGCAAATCTACTTTTTGCAACATCCCCACAGACAATGGAGACGCTGTGGAAATTTTAAGGTAGGATGCTGTTCGCGGAAGTCCCTTGTGTGCTAGGGGAGCAGCCTCCACTTGCATGCATAGGGACATAGGATCTGGCATTGGCAGGGCCGGATTATCCATGGGGCGATCGGGGCGGTCGTCCCTGGGCCCCCACACACAAAGGGCCCCCACAAACTGCAGTTATGGAGGATGGATGTCAGTGATTGACATCCTCCTCTTAAGCACAGTGTATCGCAGCCGCCGTCATATTTCGGCAGCTGCGATAGTGTACTTAAGAGGAAGATGTCAATCACTGACCTCCATCCTCTGTCACTGTAGCCAGGGAGCAAGAGGAGAACGAGGAGGCGGAGCCTTCACATAGTGCTCCTGTCCCCTGCCTGTACAGAGCGAGAGTAAGTAGGCGGAGCCTTCACATAGTGCTCCTGCCCCCTGCCTGTACAGAGCTGGCTGTGCTATGCACAGCCCCTGCTCTATTTACATATTCATATTCATATATTTCAGAATTCTTCAGAGCGTGCGCCGTGGAGGACAGAGCCGGAGCAGAGGCAGCAAAGGTAAGTTTACTATACAGTTTTTAAACAATGTGGTTGAGGAATTGGTATTTCAACATAGAGGGGGCACAAAGGCTGGGTGGACACAAATAAAAAGGGGGCAATAAGGTTTGCTGAAAACACATAAAGGTGACAATCAGATTGGCTGCACACAAAGAAGAGGCAATAATACTGGTTGGACCAGAAGGAAGGGGCAGAAGGCTGGTTGAATACAGAGGAGGAGGGGGTATAAAGCTGACTGGACACAGAAGGAGGGGCAATAAGACTGGTTGCACACAGGAGGAGGGGCAATAAGGCTGACTGGGCAGTAATAAAGATGGGGTAATAAGACTGGTTGGACACAGAAGTAGGGGCAATAAGGCTGACTAGACGGAAATAAATAGGGGGCAATTTTGCTGTATGTTAATGTGAAGCAGGGACCCCCCACAGACCTTAATCCGGCTCTGGGCATTGGACTAGCATCGAGATTTCGCCAGTGCTGCATTTGGAGCTCCGACCTCAGCAGCAGCGGAGTTCAGGACCCGGTCCTGTGTCTTAGCACAAAACAGGAATCCTGCCATGATGGACATCACTGGCGAAGCTCTTTACTTTGTGATAAGATCCGGGGGACTGCTTAAAATACTTAGAGATGTCGCACCATCTGGGAAGAATCCTAAAAAGACCAAACTTACGCAATCTACGTAAAGAAATGGTACGTAGATAACGTAAATAAGCTACGACGCATGCGTAGTAGTTCAATTCTTAAAACAATGTACGTAAGACGAAAAATACGTAACTGTGAGTCCGGACCTATATCCCTAGATAGAACGCCCACATTTCATAAGTCTTGAGCCGGTTCCAAGTCATTTTGTTGTTCAAGGAATCCAATCACAGAAAAATCCTATTTCTGAATCCAGGCCTTCCATACATTCAGGGTACATTGCTGTGTGAAACACAGAGAATGCGTTGTTCCGTTTGAGATTTTGTACATAATATAGATTTATTGATGTAAGCTCACCTGCTGCCAAGGTCATATTTTCTGTCTTCTGTGTCAAGGCATCGACCACTGATGAGACCCTAAAACCAAACCATTTCATTGTACACAAGGGATACATGTGCTTAGTCTGCTAATGGTAGTTATTACCTGGGAATGTATAAAGTATAAAGCCTGATTGTTCTCCTGTAGTAAATTATACTCCTCGTGACATGACAGATTTTCCATGTTGGGCTTTTTCTGGAAGTGTGTGGGTGCCCAGCTATGTCCTGCAAAACCAACTTATTTTCCAAGATCTATAACAAACGCTTGACTCTGAATTCTTCTTGGGCATGGTGGTAAGGAAAATATTATATATTTATATGATAAGAATCTGTCTTAGTGCAAAGATATTGGACTGTATTTACCCTTAAGAAGCAGCTGCTTCTTAAGTATGATCTTTTCCGTAATGATCTACTACGCATGTGTAGTAGGTCATTTACACAATCTATGTATCACTTAGGAGAAGTTTAGGCGCGCTAATGCTGCCTCGGGAGGGTTTTAGGCAGAAGTGGGAGGGGGATGGATGTAGATTAGCCGGGGAGG
>WWET01000869.1:313212-327989 GCA_011038615.1 Limnodynastes dumerilii | reverse complement strand
GAGTCAAATGTCATCTGTTGCAAACAGTATTAGAATTGAGAGGTGATGTTTCCTATCCCAAGTCTAAATAACAGTGTGATAGTAAAGCAGGTCAGTATCTGTATCTGTGTGCAGTAAGCAATTCAAAGATACATCCCTGCATGCAAACAATTCAATTACCTTGACTCCCCCTGCAGTCAACATGGTTTAGCCCAGGATTAACTCATTTCAAGCACTTACTTAAGTCTGGATCCAGCCCTTTGTGTTATTAAGTCTGGATACAGAAATATATCACTTGTGATTAGGAGACCTGAAAGCTGGTCAGTATCTGTGTGCAGTAAGCAATTCAAAGATATATCCCTGCATGCAAAGAATACAATTACCTTGACTCCCCCTGCAGTCAACATGGTTTAGCCCAGGATTAACTCATTTCAAGCACTTACTTAAGTCTGGATCCAGCCCTTTGTGTTATTAAGTCTGGATACAGAAATATATCACTTGTGATTCTATGAGGAGACCTGGGACATATGGACTGTTAGTGATCCCTGATCCCTGGCAGCCAATTTACATATGCGGCATGCGTAAGTCTGGCTGTGGGAATGCACTGCGCCTGCGCATGGCAGATGTTACTCATCAGTTCTGATCAAACGTAACTTGTACGTAACTCCGTACGATAGGACGTGACATCCTTATGCAAGACAAATATACGCATTGTGGGTGGGGGAGGCATTTAAATTGTACAGTATAGGCTGGGTGAGGCACTTACGTGCGATGAGGTGATACATACAACCAGAGATATACGCAAGGAAAAGCTAAGGCAGGTTCTGAACGTGTAAGTCAGATAAGTTGTGTATGTGAGAGGGGAGGGCGCTATGCTTAGTAGTGTGTAACTTAGGTGCGCTTGCATATGTAAAACGATCCTAAGTCTGGATTTGGCCACAAGATTGGTAAACACTGTTCTAGAGCAGAGAGGACAAATGTATCATCTAAATCTTGTACATCTCAAAGGAAGGAAAATTGTGTGTAATGATGGGCCGTATTCACAATTAAGAGTGAATTATGTGCAGACAGATCCACCTCTAACTCACCCGTCCTGCCCCTCAACCTGCCCCCGTTTCTAGGAACCTTATGGCACTTAAGAGTGCTGTAGGAATTCCTTAAGTAACTGTGCGTATTTTCCTTATTAAGAAGGAAAATATGCACGGAGACTCCCCCTGCAATCAACATGGTTTAGCCCAGGAGTAACTCATTTCAAGCACTTACTTAAGTCTGGATCCAGCCCTATAAGTGTTGTCACTAATCCTTTTTTATTTTGTGGAAGAGCATTCATGACTGCAGGCATAGCAAAGGTGGAAATCTCTGTCCAATGACAATAAAAAACGAATTCCATTTTAAAAGGTGGAAACCGTATATAAAAAAAAACAAATTCCTTTTTGAGAAGTGACAGTTTCACCAAACAAATATATAATCTATCTATATAAAAGCCATTCTGCTCTTCACCGTTATATGCATGCGCAGTAGCGTCCACGCATTGTGACGCTACTGCGCATGCTCCAATGGTGAGGGGCAGAATAAAAAAACCTCTCTCTAATCATTCCCTGCCCACACCTCCCACCCTGTAAATCCATACTTTACTTACCTCACAGCAGCGGCGGCAGAGAGATCCCAGTACCGCCACCGCTACATTCAGCTCCTTTCCTCCGTTGTCCACAACTTCCTGCCACATCCAAGATGGCGGCGGGGGTCCTCCCTATGTATCGGAAGGACCTGCCGCCGCCAGGTTCTGAATGTGGAGATGGCGGCAGCGGGTCCCCTCTCTGCTACCTAGCAACAGGATGATAGATCACTTTGTTGGATACTATGTAGTATAAATCGCTATGTTAATAGATAGACCTGTTTCAAAGTACATGGCGTTGATAGCTGAATCCTATTTTCCCCTGGTCCACATTAGAACAAGATGGAGACATAGAGCAAGTCAATTGCGTAAGTCCCCTGTCTGGAAACATCTACACATGCGTGCGCCAGATGTTCCCAATGCGTAAGTACTAAAATGTGAACTTAGTACTTACGATGAAGGGCAGACCCCTGTATCCTCGCCATATAGATGGGGATAGCCGTGTAAATGAGGTGTCAGGGGCGGGGGGAGCTAGTCGTAAAAGTTAAGGTAGGAATCTGTACACCTAAGTGTCCAGATTTACTACCGACAGCAGGAAGTGTAGGGGCGTACACCAGGATTGCCGACTCTCCCGGAATGTCCGGGAGACTCCCGAAATTCGGGCAATACTCCCGGTATCCCGGGAGAGCCAGCAAATCTCCCGCAAGTGACTTGAGGCCCGTGGTTTCACTGAAATAGTATACTAGTGTTGCTAGGCACAGGAAGGGACTTGATGACGCAATTTGTCAAAGATATATCCCTGCATGCAAACAATACAATTAACTTGACTCCCCCTGAAATCAACATGGTTTAGCCCAGGAGTAACTCATTTCAAGCACTTACTTAAGTCTGGATCCGGCCCTATAAGTGTTGTCACTAATCCTTTTTTATTTTGTGGAAGAGCATTCATGACTGCAGGCATAGCAAAGGTGGAAATCTCTGTCCAATGACAATAAAAACTAATTCCATTTTAAAAGGTGGAAACAAATTCCCTTTTGAGAAGTGACTGTTTCACCAAACAAATAAATAATCTATCTATATAAAAGCCATTCTGCGCCTCACCGTTATACACATGCGCAGTAGCGTCCACACATTGTGACGCTACTGCGCATGCTCCAATGGGAGATGCAGAATTAAAAAAAATACAAAAACCTCCCTCTAATCATTCCCTGCCCACACCTCCCACTCTGTAAATCCATACTTTACTTACCTCACAGCAGCGGCGGCAGAGAGATCCCAGTACCGCCACCGCTACATTCCCGCAGCTTAGTAAATCTGGCCCATGAGTTTTCAGTTCCCTTGCTTTGCACTCAGGTTATGTTCCACAGGAAGAGACGTGGGTAAGGTCCACTTTATTCAGTGCTTGGAATAATAAGTAGCTTCTTCCAGCATGTAGTTAGAGAGGGCTCAATGGCCACAATTGCTGTTTATACCAAGCACAGATAACTACTATTTACAGCAAGGCATAACCATTTACATTTGGTTCTCACAGTCGTGACCACATTCATGTTTTCCCTTACACTCAAGGCTGTAATATTCTCTCTGTGTCTTTCACCTCTCTTAACGTTACTGGTGGTCTGAGTTTCCAAATTACAGAAAGTCAAAAGACCACAATGATATAACACAGTATACTATCATTTATGGCACATAAAATAATAGAAAATAGCATTATGGACCTGATTCACACTTAAGAAAGAGTTTAGCAACGTTCTTAAATTTTCGCACTCAAAGATAAGTAAGAACGATTCACAGATCCTAAAGAAAAATGCCGTATTCACAGATCCGTTTTCAGGTGGTTACATGCGTATTTTTAGGAACCGATGAATTGTGCATGCGTAGTAACTTTATTTATGTACTTTACGTAGACTATATGCACGTAAGTACCTCACGAACGTACTTGTGAATCGCACTTCAGGACATTTGCACGCATCTCCGGCACAGGGAGCGCAGGGAGGCACGATTATAAGGAATCGCCCAGACAGAGCATATACACACGTAAGTACACCCGGAAAAAACAGAGTTGTCTAGGCACTCGTAAGTGGCCGACAGCATGTCCGGGAGAGGGAAGTGTCAGGGTTGTTGGTGGGTGTTACCTTGCTCCGTCCGTGCGTATAATTGCGTACTTAAAAAAAAAACGGATCTCTGAATCCGGCCCTATATTCTAAACAATTCCAAAGGGGATTAGCTGATTATCGACACTGATGTAGCGACAGCTTAATTACTGCTGTATCAGGGTCAAGATCATCCGAATAAGGAAAAGTTCATTGGGATACACGGGGACGATGGTGAATAGCACTATAGCGACAAGAACCTGTTCTCAATAGCAAACTTTCTCTCCCCTACGGACTGCGGACAGGCTGCTGGTAACCCTCCTCCACAGGCTGCACATGGGCTGCTTTAGAAGGGGAATTTTAGGATTATTCTGCAGGACAGGAGGGTTAAGGATAGGCTGCTGGTGGGGGTAAGGTTAGGGTTAGGCAGTGGGACAGGAAGATTTGAAGTTAGGCTGCTAGAGGGGAAAGTTTAGGGCTAGGGGAGGGTTAAGGTACCTGCAGCAGTTGGAATTATTATTATTATTATTATTATTATTATTACTATTAATATTATTAATGTTTATTTAAAGGTGTCACACCGCAGCGCCATACAGAGGCAATAGGAAAGCCAATAGTTACATATACAATACAATAATTAACAGAGGGTATAAAATCATAGAATAAGGAATACAACACATGTACAATGCAAAAATGAAAACCAGTACAAAAATAGCAGAACAATATGTATGGGAGATAAAGGTGCAGGAGATGTGTGTAGGAGCAGGTGAATAAGGAGAGAGATAGACAAGAGAGAGAAAAAGTGGAAATGAATGAGGACAGGGTGGAGGGATGATGACAGGAGGGAGGAGACCCTGCTCATAAGAGCTAACATGCTTAGTGGGAAAGGGTGAACAAACAGGAGACAGAGGGATGAAGATGAGGAGGGCAGGAAAGCTTAGGTGGAGGAAGGGAATCATTGATGATCCTCCAAAAAATGTTAAAATGTAATTTAAAATCTGCAAATAATCTGTGATGATTTATTGGTACATATTCCAATCTCTCCGGATGTTAGAGCAATGACATTTCCAACGGAATAGTTTATAAGTGTTAGACAGTCTCTCTGTACCCAATCAGACCTCCTTCCAGGAATTTACCTGCCGTTGTAAAACATAAGTAGGTCCCTGGCTGTCTGGAGAGGGTCCATGGGCTAGATCCTGACCCCGGATTCCTGACCGTATCCAGAGATGCGTTCCTTTAAAGGTATGCAAATAAACTCACGCACGTAGCAAGGAACCCCCCTCCCCCAGACACCCCCCTCGCAAATCCATGCTCTCGTAGACTTACACTTCCATAGACCACCTCTAACTTTCCGTGTGCAGTTGCGTATGCATGTTTCCTCCGTATGTGCGAATCATGATAGTCACGCCCACATCCCTTCATTATAATGCCTCCCCCGCCCATTTTTATGTCAATTCTCACGTCCGTATTTTTGTGTCTGAGATCCATGCGTACGTTCCCATGTGCGATTCACATGTACGCGCCTACTGGACTTATGAGCGTATAATCAACGTAGATTGCGTACAAAAAGTTACTACGCATGCGCAGTTGAAATGTATCTAAAAATAAGCACGCAAATCGCCGTGACAACGGTTCTCTGAATACGCCCCCCATGGGCTAGATCCTGATCCTGACATAAAGCGTGTGTGGGTCAGTAAGTATGCGCCCGTAGCGGGGGGGTCACGCCCCCTGCACTGATTTTAATGGTATTTTATTGCTTATTATTACTTTATTTTATTTCTGGAGCGCTGGATTCTCGGATTTGACTTTTATTATCACGGATTGATTGTGGGGAGCTAGACCCCCATGTCCAGAGAATCTGGCAGCTGTGAGACTATTTAGTGCTGGGTACCCTTTTCATTTGTGTTTTTTAGGTCCTTTATTCAGTAATAAGAACCATTTCTAACACTTCAACAATAAGCTCATGAATAATAACCAGTGATAATAGTGCATTGGACATATAACACCCATCTAATATCCTGTACAGTTCCCCTCCTCCTCACTAATTGCAAAACCACTGAAGCGGCCTCCATCTGCCCGTTCCACGTGTTTATTTTCATTACATGAATTTTCTTGACTTTGCAAAAAGAACTAAGGGAATCTTGAAACCTCAACACTTTATACCATGCGCTGTGGCCGGGAGAGAGCAGCGCTGGGGGCTGGCTGTGTGTTTCTCTCATTTCCCAGACATGAAGAGGCAGCCAAGGGAAACACCTTTGTTATGCTTCAGTTTGTGGCTCTACAGGTGCAGGTACCTGTCCAGACTGATGGCTGCTCTGTGTTCTGGTTTCTGCAGTCAGTGAATATATGTAATAGATGAATTATTAGGATGCTGGGTAAAAATCAGCGGAAGGAGTTACTGGAAGGAAACTAGGGTATAAAGTTTATTTGAAACTTGGGAAAATTATAGAGACATAGGGCCAGATCCAGAACTAAGTACGCTAGCTTATTTACGTTAGCTGGAGTCGTAAAAACGTTGTTTTGCATTTTCTGCGCACACGTGCGGCAGACCTACGGAAGAAGGGACGTGCCAGACATATAACACCCGTAATTATGCTTCAGAGGCGGGGTGAGGCTTTAAAATCGTACAGTATGGGTGCGCTTAGGCGCGTAAATATGTGCAGCCATTACAACCGACAGCGGTTACGCTTGGAAAAGTTAAGGCTAGGTTTGGAAAGTGTAAAACGGCAAAAATACATTTGCGAAAGCATAAATACGCTACGTGTTGAAACGTAAAGGGAACGTAGGTCTGGATCCGGCCCATACTGACCTTGATTCACACTTATTTATAAAGGGATATTCTGCGCAGGTGGGTGTAGTAACTTAATATACGCAATTTACGTAGGAATGAAGAAAGGGACGGCTCTGAATCACCATTATTTCTTCTAGGTTCCTAGTGACTTAAGAATGAATGAAGGGATAATAAGAAGATTGGTTGGAGGGAGGCATTTAAGAGCCAGATTCACAGAACCGTTTCTGCGAGGAGTTCCGTGCGTATTTTTAGGATCGGAGTAACTGCGCATGCGTAATAACTTTATTTACGCGATTTAAGTTGAATTTATGCACAGAAGTCCATTAGGCGTGTACGTGTGAATTACACTTACATACGTGACATACGTGCGGAGGGGCGTGGTTGAAATCTGTATGGACAAAGTTACGTGAAAATGGGCGGGGGGGGCATTTAAATGACCATTTGAGGGCGCGGTTAGTTACATACACATGTGCCCTATGGAGGCGGAAGTCACCGAAAACCCGTCCATGGCAGGGGAGTGTCGTGGGTGTTGCCTTGGCACGTGCCCGCGTATAATCGCGTACCTTTCATTGACGGATCTGTGAATACGGCCCTAAATGAGGAAATCTGTGCACCTAAAAATAAGGCAGCCCTATGGCATTCGTAAGGTGGTAAAGAAGCTGAAAACCGGGGGCGTGTCAGGGGAGTCGCCTCGCTACTAGTTGGACCTAAAGCCTTCTTAAGTGCGAATCAGGTCCACGGACTCCACCTGTATAATAGCTTTGGATTCTGCTCCACAGGTGAGCGTGCACCAGCTGACGTGATGTTACTCTGCATGACTCCCTACTGCACATGCTCAGAACTGAGGAGCGCGCAGTCATGGGCCTGAGCGGAACTGGAGCTGCTGATGGGAGTGTTGACTGAGGGAAGGGGTGGAAGCACATAGACAACGTACAGTAAGGGTGTTCCCGATCCAGAACTCTATGCATAGGTGTATCTATAATGGGTGCAGGGTGTTTAGTGCACACAGGCCCCTCATAACAGTCATCCTGCACCCAAGTCCCTGCATATCAGGGAGGGCTACTTTCTCTTTCTTCCCTTAGAGGGAAGAAATAGATGCAGAATGGGCCCCCTTCACCTGACGCGGGACTGTTCCAATTCACAGTGCAAAATGGGTGGGACATAAATCGTGCCATTAGACCCCGCCCCTTTTGCAGTCTGTGAATCGGGACAGTCCTGCCTCAGGGAAAGGGGGGGGCCCAGGTGCAAATCCTGCACAAGGTCCCCCGCACTTCTTAAAATGCCTCTGGCCCTATGATATATTAACACGTGTGTACCGCCATCATGGGGGACAGCCAGGACTATAATCCATGGTTCGGTGACAGATGGGGGACCACTGATACTTACCTTAGTCCAGCAGCAGGTATAGACGGTCTCCTACCACCGGCACTTGCACGTTAGCGGGGGCCAATATACAGGGAAGGACTTCAGTGCGCATCGGCCCGCTGATAATGCACGTCCCCGGCAATCCACCTATATGTGACGTCACTCATACACATGGAACTCTGGACCTCAATTTCCGTACATTATGGAGGCTAACAAATAAAATTTAGGTGCTGTCCTGTATCCAGCCGGTTGATTGATTTTATTGATGCTGATGATGATTGATTGTTGATGGTAATCTTAAAAAAATTAAAGATTTATTTCATTCTTCGTTTCTTTTACTTATATTCAGAGTGTTTCCTTGTGATTTATACTCACCAAACATCTGTGAAGTGCGATCAGCTG
This sequence comes from Limnodynastes dumerilii, assembly GCA_011038615.1. NCBI lineage: Eukaryota > Metazoa > Chordata > Amphibia > Anura > Limnodynastidae > Limnodynastes > Limnodynastes dumerilii. The sequence goes on along the minus strand of WWET01000869.1, from coordinate 319,747 downwards.
TAAATGTACGATACTGTGACCTCTGCAAGTTCTCAAACCAACTATAACGAGAAACACATGTCTCCAAAACGAGCCAAAGTTCTGCTAGTAAACCGTAATGCGTCCACCCACGAATATACCTCATGTGTCCAAAACAGCAGCTTTGAATTGACACATTGGATGTGTCTCTAAACCAGTCTCTCTGCTATTACACAGCATTACCTCCAGATTGAGATAAAACGGTAATCACATGACATTCATAGGGCCTGATCCAGACTTAATAACGACAGCAAATTTATGGATGCGGCTCTGGGAACGCACTGCGCATACGCATGGCAGATGTTACTCCATGTAACTCTGATCGTACTTGTACGATCATCCCCACACAAGACCAATACACATATTTTGGGAAGAGGAGAGCATTTGCAGTATGGGCTGGGTTAGGCACCTGCGTATGGCAAGGCATGTATAACCAGAGATACGCAAGGAAAAGTTAAGGCAGGTTCTGAACAGCTGAGTTACGTGTGTGCAAGGGGAGTGCCTGCGGGAGGGCATTGGGGTAGATCCAGAACTACGTTTGCCGTACGTTTATTCGCGTAGCGTATTTTTGTGCGCTTAAATTCGTTACACTCCCCTCGGCACACCCCTTGAACATATGTATTTTGTCAAGATACGCTTTCCAAACCCTACCTTAACTTTTTCCAACGTAACCGCAGTGATCCGCACACGTACGTATGGGCTGAACGAATTTACACAGCTAAGCACGCCCATACTGTAAATTTTAAATACCACCCCCCGCCTACTTCACGTATTTCAGACGTATTTTGGACACACGTAAAATTGGCACGCCCACACGTAAGTGTTTACGTGACACAAACGTGAATGGCCCATGCGTTCACAATTACGCTACGTTACGGAGCGTATTTTCTATGATGCGCATGCGCAGTACTTACCAAAAGACGATTTTACGTCTCCACCACGCGTAAATTCGCTCCGAAGTGTTGTTCTGGATCAGGCCCATTATCCTTAGTGGCGCGTAACTTAGGTACACTAGCGTATGTAACACGATTTTACGCTTGGATCGTTGTACCTGCTAAAAACAATATAGAATAAAATTATAATATTTTATTTTTACTTTTCTTATCATTTAAAAATGAATTAACAGGAGGTTCTGTACTTGTCATTCTTAGGACGGTGCTCAAACTGGTTAGCAGATTCAAACACAAGGGTCTGATGTAGAGTTGTGTGCATGCAGTGTGGTATATGAATGGTTTTTAGCACTACACATGACCAGAAAACATGCGTACACATATCTACGTGTTGATGAATGGTCTGCGTTATGGACGCCACCTTGCATTCCGAAGTGGATTGCAGCTAAGTGCGATGCTGAGTTGGAAAAGACACAATTGTGACATTTTTAAGTGTATTGATGTGCACCTGTCCAGCTCTGATATAATGGATACTGGGCAGTCTACACAAAAATGTACACATAGTGCAACATCACAAGCTGTGTATGGATTGAGAATGTGTACTATTAACTGAAAAATACGCACAACTTTATCATACCCTCCAACATTTTTTTTTTATGGAAAGTCGGTACACCGGGGGAGGGGGGCGGGTGGCTTTAATCTTCCCTAATTAACATGTATAAGATAAGGTGCAGTATCTCATTTTACACCTTATCATATGAGCTGAGGACTCACAGGAGAGGGTCTTGTCACATTAGTAGAGCTGTGGGAGTGTGCCCTGCGGAAGTGATGAGATGCTACAGGACTGGAAGGTGAGTATAGGGGGGGAGGGGAATTGCCGGACTGGAAACTAGGTACAGGAGCCCTTTTAGCCAGTACAGACGTATAGATGTTAAAAACGTTATTGTACCAGCTAAATAGGTACAGTTGGAGACAAGGGCGTAACTATAGGGGGCGCAATGGGTGCGATTGCTGTGAGGCCCGATGAATTAGGGGGCCTCCCAGCCCGGCAATCACGCCGCTGCACCTGTGCTTACCATTTGTCCAATGGAATCTGTCTCTGCAGCGCAACAATAGTGGGTAACGGTGGATGGACAATCTATGTTTCAAAGTGTATGAATTATCCTTAGAAAAATACATACTATATACCTATTTATTTACTATTTACCTAAGTTAGGGGGCCCCTTCAAAATTCTGCTATGGGGCCCAACGTCCTAGTTATGCCCATGGTTGGAGGGTATTATTTACATGGGGCCTGGTTTCAGTGGATCCGATCCAGAGATGAGCACAAATGCTAACTCGGTGTACATGCTGTATATGTGATTGTCGGGCTTGCTGCATGCAATACAAAAGCGTACACATTGGTACCTTTAGATTGCAACTAGTTATGGCACGTAGGGCCGTATCCAGAGCCAAGGCCGCACAGGGAATTACGGCCGGCTCCCTGTTTTGAAGGTTGTGCGCATGTGCACAACCTTTATACGATGTCGTAAAGGGCCGGCGGCCATAACTATAGTTACGACTGCCGGCTGTCACAAAAAGGGGGCTTTCCCCCCCTTTATGCATGCCATATCTCCGCCGTCAAGACGGAGATAGTCATGCACACTAGAGAACGGGGCGGAGGAAGCCCTGTTACGATCAGCAACGAGGCTGCAGAGCTGATCGTAATCGTTAGGGTAGGAATATGGACACGTAAGTGTCCAGATTTCCGCCCACCAGCGGGGAATGCATGGGGCGTGCACTCCCCGTCACGATGACGGCAGTATAGACCTTGGGCGGTCGCAAGGCGCCCGTAGGACTGGATCAGGCCATTAGTGTAGGGGTATACAGAAGATAAGCTCAATGAAGGTCTGTGGCCAAAAGACTATGCAGGAGTAGGCTAGTACAGTGTAACACTGACTGCAAATGGTTGTGGCTAATGCCAGCGCCTGGGTGGGAATGTAAATGTCAGAAAATAATAGAAAACAATATTTAATTTAATTTAATTTAATGTATTATACATTTTTTAGCTTTAATAAAAAATAGCAATGAAAAAATATAGATATAACATTTATATCCTTCAATATATCTGAAACATTTTGCTTGCACTAGTAAATCAATCAATTGGCCTGACAGCAAAAATCAGATTCCAAACACAGTGGATGATAATCCCACCTCTACTAGCTCCAGAGAAGCCATAACATACAGGACAGGAGCTGTAATGCTTACTTTGCCAGTGACGGGTAATGTTGCATTTTATTGCCCGTATCTGTTACTAATTCATCCCACTTTGCAGCTTGTAGTCACAGATGGCCCTCTCCGTTTGTTTGTTTTTTTGTTTTTTGTCAATTTCACAATAACAGGAATATTTTATGGTTGAGAGAACTTCATTAATTATGGAAGGAGAGAATGCTAATTTGTGTCTTATTGCTCCAAGGACTTTGAGTAAAGAGCATAAAAGAATATGAAGAGTAACAATAGACTATAATAAAGAGTATTAGAAGTAAGAAGAGTGAGCATTAAAAAGTATGAGGAGTAAGAATAGACTAGGGCCCTTATTCAGACCTCCATTTTCTGTGCCCGTACGTCCGTAACTAACCGATTGAAGTTAATGGGCATGCGTAGTAATTTTTTGTACGTTATTTACGTAGCGTTTCGCTACGTAGATTGCGTACACGCGTTCTTTAGACAGAAAACGGAGGTCTGAATAAAGGCCTATATTACTACATTAAAGAGTATGAGAAGTAAGGACAGATAGCATTAAAGAGAAAGAGGAGTAAAAACAGACTACATTAATGAGTATGAGGAGTAAGAATAGACAACATTAAAGAGTATGAGGAGTAAGAATAGACTATTTTAAAGAATATGAGGAGTAAGAATAGACTTCATTAAAGAGTATTGGGAGTAAGAACAGAGAGAATTAAAGAGTATGAGGAGTAAGAATAGACTATTTTAAAAAATATGAGGTGTAAGAATAGACTACATAAAAAAATATGAGGAGTAAGAATAGACAACATTAAAGAGTATGAGGAGTAAAAATAGACTACATTAAAGAATAGACAACATTAAAGAGCATGAGGAGTAAGAATAGACAACATTAAAGAATAGACAACATTAAAGAGCATGAGGAGTTAGAACAAAAGGCCAGATCCAGGACTACGGGTGCCTTACAGCCGCCCGAGGTCTGTATGGCCGTTCTCGGAGCTTCCCCTGCCCCATCCCCTCATTAGCATAACTATCTCCACCTTTACAGCGGAGATACAACATGCGTATTGGGGGGGAAGCCCACTTTTCGTAAAGCCGTCCCTTACAGCATTGTAATAAGGTTGTGCGCATTCGCACAACCTTCAAAACGGAATTACGATAGAACATGAGGGGGGAGAAGAGGAGACAACAAGAGGGGAGAATCAGAAAGAATAAGGAGGGGGAAACAAAAAGGAAAATCAAAGAGAAAAAGGGAGAATAAAAGGGAAAGACAAAGGGCCAGATGTACTAAACTGTGGGAATGGAAAAATGGAGATGTTGCCTATAGCAACCAATCAGATTCCAGCTGACATTTTCTAGTATGTAATAGGAAAGTGAGAGCTAGAATCTGATTGGTTGCTATGAGCAATATCCCAACTTTTTTCTTTCCTGCAGCTTAGTAAATCTGGTCTCAAGATAGGGTTCTCTCTACCATCTGGAATAAGTATTTATTCTCCTTGTATTAAATTGTGCTTCTATAGCATCTCTGTTGTGTATAACTTAGCTTATTAATCAGTCATTTATAGTACTTTAATAATGAATAATCTAGCAGAGTTCAGTAATTTATCTCAATCATCTTTATTGGACATATACATTGATTTAAAGTCTGTGTATAACTACTTGATGTATATAACAGATCCAGTTATAGAAGTTACAGAAATGTTATTGTCTAAATCTAACCATGGTCTATGCCATGTCCCCTGAAATCTGTAAATTGTCACATCGGAAATTATCCTCTTTTGTGATTTGTGCATTGACCCGTGCCGAGCGCTTTGAATAGGACGCAAATATGATTGATCCAATGATCCATATTGCAAGACTTCTTCATATGTACAGGAAGGTCACTTATGAGCAGTCGTTCTTTCACATGGGGACAGACGAGAAATAATTAGGTAAGCTCACGTTCTTGGAACTCTGAATAAATTTATGGGGTGGATCAAATCTGGGTCATGTAGGGCCCACACACTGACTAATAAACAGGGCTACATCCCCAATGCCCTGTGCCTATCACGCAATAATCAGATCATTCGTACACACTAAACAATGTCCAATGCCTTGACCATTTTTTAACCATTTTTAAACCATTGTGTAGGTCTTGCGACACACCATACGGAAATTGGTTAATTTGCCCGGTTAGTGCATAATGTGTGGGCAACACAATTGATCTTTCTGAAGTGATATCATCTATGTAATATGTTTGATCAATGGTTCTCAACCAGTGGTACTAGTACCACTGGTGGTACTTGGATGATTGTCAGGTGGTGCTCAGGGCAACTGCTCAAGGTTGTAAGGAGGTGTGATATCAAATGGTCGGAGACACAATTTATAAAATATCTTGATATCTTGGGGGCTAAATGGAATATGTATAAAATGCACATCAATATCACTACAAAAATATGTAAAAAAAAAAAAACTACAACAGAAAAATACATATATGGGTCATTTGACATGATTCTATAGTGGGTGAGTGGTTCATGACATGATTCTATAGTGGGTAAGTGGTTCATGACATGATTCTATAGTGGGTGAGTGGTACATGACATGATTGTATAGTGGGTAAGTGGGACATGACATGATTCTATAGTGGGTAAGTGGTACGTGACATGATTCCATAGTGGGTAAGTGGTACATGACATGATTCTATAGTGGGTAAATGGTACGTGACATGATTCTATAGTGGGTAAGTGGTACATGACATGATTCTATAGTGGGTAAGTGGTACATGACATGATTCTATAGCGGGTCAGTGGTACGTGACATGATTCTATTGCGGGTCAGTGGTACATGACATGATTCTATAGTGGGTAAGAGGTACATGACATGATTCTATAGTGGGTAAGTGGTACCTGACATGATTCTATAGTGGGTAAATAGTACGTGACATGATTCTATAGCGGGTCAGTGGTACGTGACATTATTGTATAGGGGGTCAGTGGTACATGACATGATTGTATAGTGGGTAAGAGGTACATGACATGATTGCATAGTGGGTAAGTGGTACATGACATGATTGCATAGTGGGTCAGTGGTACGTGACATTATTGTATAGTGGGTAAGTGGCACGTGACATTATTGTATAGTGGGTAAGTGGTACATGACATGATTGCATAGTGGGTCAGTGGTACATGACATGATTGCATAGTGGGTAAGTGGCACGTGACATTATTGTATAGCGGGTAACTGGTTCTCTCCAAAAGAAGGTTGAGAACCCCTGTGTTTGATAATGATTGCTTATAGTGATATATTTGCAGAGGGAATTAGGATAGAGATGCACATTAAACATCAGATTAATGAACACTGCATTCATTAAATTCTTATAAAATCTTGTTTTCTCTCTCTCTCTCACCTCTCTGTCTCTCTTTCCC
>WWET01000869.1:256892-279094 GCA_011038615.1 Limnodynastes dumerilii | reverse complement strand
ATCTTTAAGTCCAATCCCAAAGTTTCCACCTTATTTAACAGTCTGTGATGTGGCACAGTGTCAAAAGCCTTACTAAAATCTAGATAATCTATGTCTACAGCTCCCCCTCTATATAAAGAGGTAGCTTTATCAAATAACATTGTGATAGTAAAGCTGGTCAGTATCTGTGTGCAGGAAGCAATTTATAGATATACCCCTGCATGCAAAGAATACAATTAACTTGACTCCCCCTGCAATCAACATGGTTTAACCCAAGAGTAACTAATTTCCAGCACTTACTTAAGTCTGGATCCAGCCCATTATGTCATTTGAGTGGCCTTCCTTACCATCATAAGCCATAGTTGCCAACTCTCCCTGAATATCAGGGAGACTCCCTGAAGATTGGGTGATCTCCCTGACTCCCTGAAGTGTTTGGTAATCTCCCTGATTCTAATTTCATCCATTGAGGTCTATGGAGATGACCAATTTCATGGAGGCCAAGATGTAATGAAAGAATCTTGTTAATCAGCTGCAGCGTCACTTTTAGCTTTTCTATAAAGATAGTAATGAAAGTATTCACTGACAATTTAATAATCAATAAATACTGACATTTTTATTGTAAAATAGTTTTCCTGGCAGTGCTAGATACACCTATGGGTGGAGCTATTCACAGGACACACCTCTTTGGCGCTACAGGACACACCCCTTTGGTGCAGCACCTGGATAGTGCTCTTACAATCTCCCTGATATTCATTTGCAAAAGTAGGCAACCATGGGTTATATCCCTTCTGTCATATTCTTTCTTTGCTCCAATATGTTAAATTCTTTAATCTAATGTAAGAATATAATTTTGAAAAACAATTGTACTTGTGCTAACTCGTTTCATATCTTTATTCTAATAGGTAGACAGACAGACAGACAGACAGACAGACAGACAGACAGGAAGGAGTATGAAACAAGACCTTTTAAGAGGATGTGTAAGTTACAGGGTCAGAGGTCAAATACTTCAAAGGTCTATAAAAGTCATTATATCCTAAGGAAAGCAAATAAAACAAGAACAGCCAGAGAACACAATGAAAGGGATCTTAGGTCTTGTAAACAACATGCAGATTTGATTTTTATTCATATAATTAAGGCTAATACTATCCTGTATACCTGATGAGTAAATCTGGCCTATGGGCTCTATTTACAATTCAACATTTTTCAACAGAAAACTGCCACTATCGCTTTAAAATTATGTTTTTCATATTTACAAACCTTGCATCGCCAGTGAAAACTATAGTTTCTATGACGATGCAGGACTCCTTCTCATCGCATCGCCGGCCCGTTCATATGAATGGGCGCCGGCGCTTACGTGTATTTATGCAGGGGTGAAGGAGTGTTGAAGCGGAGTTTCTCACTCCGCTCACCATGTAAACCTAACACCAGCTCAGGCTGTCGTTAGTAGCTGTCCACAGGGAGATCCCCGCGATAGACAGTTTTACTCCGCCCCCCTCAGTCCCTGATTGGTTCAGAGAGGGGTAAGTGACAGGAATCAAGCTGATTCCTGAATGCTTTTTTTAAATTCTTTGCGATCTCCCTGAACCACCAATGTTTCCCCCCCTTTCCACTGAAGCACCAATGAAAAGAGGAGATTCAGACGTATAGATATAAAGGGGCTGATTCAGAGATGCGATTTCCACGGCACTCAGGTGCTGATCCACTGAAGCACCAATGAAAAGAGGAGATTCAGACGTATAGATATAAAATGATTATATATATTCATATGTATATATGTCTCAATCTCCGCTTTTCATTGGTGCTTCAGTGGATCAAAGGGGGGGAGACATTGGTGGTTCAGGGAGATCGCAAAGAATTTAAAAAAAGCATTAAGGAATCGTCTTGAGAGCGTACGGGGCATGTGCAGCATTTTAACAGTATCGTCGGAGCTTCATATCCGAATGAAGTGCCAACGATACTGCATCTTCACCCGCAGGACATCGGGAGCCTGCGCAACGCTGGGGCTTTTTTATAAATCTGGGGAGGGAAGTGTCCCGGCTCGCTGCGATGATAAGCGACCCCGGATCACTATCGCTCTCCAGATTTATATGATGTGTATAAATAGAGCCCTTAATGAGTAGAAATCGCTGTCATAGCATGAATTCCATTATTAGTCATTCACAGGATACAGTCTGTAGTCATTTATTATCAGGTTTTTATATAGCGCTGAATCGGGCCCTTAGTTATCAGGGACTGGTTGTACTACAAAAGTTGAGGATAAAGGACCTGATTCACGCTTAAGGGTGAGTTAGATGTGGACGGAACCGAACCTAACTCACCCGTCCTGCCCCCCCCCGTCTTTAGGTACCTTATGGCACTTAAGAGTACCATAGGGCTACCATATCTAACCGTGCATAGCTTCCTTCTTAAGAAGGTCACGGACATTGCATCTCTCCGCCTCCCGCTACTAATCCAAATCCCTCCCCCCTCCCACTTCTAAATAAAAACTCCCGAGGCGGCATTAGTACGCCACCTTCTTACTAAACTCCTCTGTGTGGTCTTTAAAGACCGCACCGAGACAATCTACATACCTTAATGCTATGGAGATTGCATAGTCACCATGACTACACAAGGGCCTGATCCAGAGCTAATACAAGAGTATTCTCCAAAACAAAAGAATAGAGAAAAAAGAAGTAAAACTTTTTAAGGTGCACACCCTTAGGTAATAGAAGTCACTAATCACTCTGCTTGCTATAGAATGAATATGATTTATTAAAGCAACATTATTGCATATAAAAATTCGAACACAGTATACAATATGAAAGAATGTTGCAAGACATACATAACACCAACACGAAAATATGAATATAAACAAATGTCCGCTGTAGCTGCACTTAAATGGTAACCCCGTCTTGAGGTACCTTATGGCACTTAAGAGTACCATAGGGCTACCATATCTAACCGTGCCTAGCTTCCTTCTTAAGAAGGACACGGACATTGCATCTCTCCGCCTCCCGCTACTAATCCAAATCCCTCCCCCCTCCCACTTCTAAATAAAAACTCCCGAGGCGGCATTAGTACGCCACCTTCTTACTAAACTCCTCTGTGTGGTCTTTAAAGACCGCACAGAGACAATCTACATACCTTAATGCTACGGAGATTGCATAGTCACCATGACTACACAAGCGCAGTATCAAAGGGCCTGATCCAGAGCTATGCTGGTGCACTCCCCCCTGTGACAGGCGTAATTACACTCTGTTACACCGGCTGAAGGCTACCCTAACTTCAGCCGGCATTACAGTGTGAAATTACGCCGGTCACAGGAACGTAACAGGTCTAACCCGTCCTCATTTACTTACCTTCCCCTGCCTTCCTTCCGTAACTGTTGTGTAGTTACAGCAAGGAACGCCCCTCTCGCCATAACTACGCAACACTTAGGGATGCCCGATCCTAAGGAGCATGTGCCTGGTGCATGCACAGATCAGTAGAAATGTCGATCTTACGCAGTAAGATATATTGGATGGCGTTAGTCTGGATCAGGCCCAAATTTCCTGCAGCAGCTTTTTAGGTGCGAATCAGGTCCAAAGGGAGCAGCGCTAAATATTTCTAGCATCTATATGAATGGCAAACACAGCTTTATGTAATGATTGTTCATTTTTTCCTTGTGTGATGTAATAGATCCTCAATGTTTACCAAGAGTCTCTGTAACTTAAGTTGGTTTAACCAAAATGCATTAAAGCGATTGCTTGTGTATGTGTGTAGTTGATCTAGGATATCTCAATGCATTACCAAGGTTATTGAAACAACAAGTTATCTGCAAGGATTGCTGCCAGCATACAGCAATTTACAGCCCTATAAAAACAACCCATGCCCACATACTCACATCTGTAAGTCTCATTACTATAAATACTATACAAATAAATGTTATTAATAATAATAGAAAGCACAGTCTGACAGCAAGAGTGAGGAGCGAAGATGTATGTGATCTCAATAGTAATGATAGATGTCCGTCTCTTTTACAGACTAAGACTAAAGGAACAGAAGACGTCAGTGTATATAAAGTTGTGAGTTTGGGGAGTACAGAGTTTCAAGGATAACAGAGAGTGAAATATACACTCTATGAATTTACTGGAATATGTAACCGATTATTAGCCAAACTGCAGTAATAGGCAGATCGGGGGATGTTTAGGGGCACCAAAACACACGAACCAAGGGCCGGATCCAGAACTATGTCCGTCTTCCATAGACGGACGTAATTTAATGAACAATAGCTACTGCGCATGTGTAGTAGCTATTGTACGTAATCTGCGTATCGTTTTGCGGTCTAAAAGACTGCATATACGCAATCTACGTATCAAAACGACACGCAGATTATGTACAATAGCTACTACGCATGTGCAGTAGCTACTGTTTATTGAACTACGTCCGTCTATGGAAGACGGACGTAGTTCTGGATCCGGCCCATTTTCTTTAATAAATACATTGGGCCTTATTCAGCCCACCAGACGTATTGCATATACGTCCAGTGTTTACGGAAATTGTATACTGCGCATGCATAGTCATTTTTTATCGTAATCTACGTTATTTTTGGTATGTAGATTGCGTATATGCGGTCTTATATGTGTTACGTACGTATATTTACTAAGTGTGGTCTTTAAAGACTGCACGTAGTGACTTAAGTAAAAGGAGGCGTGCCCCTGCCACCTCGGGGAAAAGTAGGGAGGTGGAATTTATGGTAAGCAGCCGTAAGGGATCTCCATGAGTATTTTCCTACTTAAGAGGGAAAATATGAACAGTTACTTAAGTTAGCCCTATAGCATGCTTAAGTGTCATCATCCTCCTAAAAAACGAGGACAGGTTTTGGGACTGGACGAGTAAGATAGGGGTGGATCCTGCAGCATCTAACTCACTCTTAATTGTGAACATCCTCCAATATTAATAAAAGAAGTTTTAAGGGATTAATGCCAAATCCTATATGAAATACAAAACTCCTGTAAACAAATATTAAATAATATATAGTCTGTGCTCAGCATTTTAGTCTTATATTTGAATGCATAGATTGTCTTCCTTACCTTTCACAATGGTCACTTTTTGGAGAATTTCCCCATGTTTGATGTCCACTATTTTCATTTCCTCCATGATCATTGAAAGGTTCTGTACATCGAAATCTAGTCTGGCATTCATTAAGCTGAATCTCTCTCGAAGCAAATCGGTGGTGCTCTGCATCAGCCCAACCGTCTTATTAAGGTGATATAATTCCTCGGCGTGAGAATTGAATCCATGGGTGCAAGACAATCGAACATCATCGAGGTACTTCAACATGCTGTGCACGTGGTTATCGGTGGCATTAATGTTAGTGAATATTGTGCTAATTTCAGTTTCGTGAGAAAACATCCTGCCCTCCAGGCTCTCGAAACGCTCAATTGTCCGGTTTTGTGTATATCTTGAATGATATTGAAGATCCAGCATATTTTCTTCATGGTCATCAAGGAAGGAAGAGATGTTATCCAATTGTAGCTGAAGACCCATCACTTGCAGAACTAGGTCATGCATGACCTCTGTGTTTAGGGTAATTTGTTGGGCAGTTGCTCCAATGCTACTCTGAATGTTTCTCACTAAGTCAATTGTTTTGCCAGAGGTGGCCTTAAAGGAACCAAAAACCTTACTGTAATTTTGCCAATCGGCCACAATTTTTTGGAGCGTGAGCGTTTCCTCTTCAGTCTTTCTTTGTATGACTTGTATCCAATCAGATGTGTGGCCTACAGTAATATTAATCTGCTGAACTGCCCCTGTAATGTCATACCTCTCCTGGACCAAATTTTTCACAGAGGCCTCCAGTTCCGCAGCTGCCACCTGCCACCCTTTGACCTGTGAAAGAAAAAGTCCCAACGTCTGATTTATCTGACGAAGGGAGATGTTGCTTCTTAAAACCTGGTTGTCCATCGTGTTAGTCGCAGCTGCCAACATCTGATGAGTTTGAGATGTTCGATCTAATTTTGCCTCCTGTGCTGAAAGCATTTTTTGCATCTCTTCCAACTCTCCATGAAGTTTGTTGATCTCCTGACCCAAGAAGGCGGCATCGTGGCAGAATGAACAGTTTCCAACAGATTTCATGTCTAATAAGCCAAAACATAATTGTTATAATGAGATGCTATAATTGGAGCCAACAATTACAAAATTGCTCAATAATTGCAAACATGTAGTATATAATCTATTAAAACTATCAGTCATGTCTCAATCTTACAGCTGCAACAAACAACAAACATCTGTATTGAGAAAGAGATATTTTATCTTGGAGAAATACTAAGCAAACTTAAAATAGAGTGTGGCTTGTGATGGTCTGAATGCCGACAGTTGACATGCCGGCACTAAAATACAGACGGTTTTAACTGATCGTCAATATTGCATCAATCTGTCTGATAGTGTTGCAAGTCCCCGCTGCGATGCTCCACATTGTGAAATAGAGACAACTGAAAGCTGTTTTTTGGCTGTCCCTATTTCGAATGTAAAACATTGCAGAATTTTTTTTTAATGAATGGGTGAGTATGCGATTTACATCCTCACCCATACATTTTTGAAAGAGCAGCCGCCGGGCCAGGGTTAAGCTGAGAGGGGGAGACTTAGGGTTAGGATGCGGGGGGGGATGACTTAGGGTTAGGGAGTGGAGTTGCTTACCGTTTGGAGCACCGTGTTCAGTGGAAGCGAATGGTCCTATCGAAATAGGGCCGTTCGCTATGGGGACCTGCACTCTTCTGAGAATATTGTAATGCAGATATCTGTTTTGTGCGGCATTAGAGTTATCCTAACCCTGACCCCATCTCCAATACTGATTCCTAACCTGAACCCTAATTCCTTACCCTTCCCCTAAGCCAAATTCCTAACCTGGATCCAGAACCACAATTAAATTCCATATGTTTGCCTTGACCACGGAGGCTAATGTACGGAATTTGAAATCCAGAATTCCGTAGTTGGGAGGGGAAGGGTGCCCCTTCACTTCCTTCGCACATATAGGGCTTCAGCACGCAGAACCATATTTTAAGTCTCTGCATGTGGAAGGCCCAATATGGAACGGTTACAATCTCCGGCCAGAAAATCTGATTTCCGAAAAAGGGACATCCGAAAGTTCCTTTTCAGATGTACCTTTTTCGAATACTTTCCAATTTGGACTTTTTAATGAATGGGTGAGTATGCTGTTCGGCATACTTCAACCATTCACTTTCGCAATTACTGACATCCCTCCGCCGCACCTCCACTGCTGCTATCACCGGACCAGGGACAGGCAAGTAAACTATCTGTGCGGGGTAGGGAGGGTTAGGGTCAGGCTGTAGGGGATGGAGGGTTAGGGTCAGGCTGCAGGGGAGGGAGGGTTAGGGTCAGGCTGTGGGAGATGGAGGGTTAGGGTCAGGCTGCAGGAGAGGGAGGGTTAGGGTTAGGGTAGTGAGAGGGGACTAGAGTTAGCATTAGGGAAAGGAGTCGGGGACTATTTTTGCTTAACACATCAGAGCACAGTTGGCAACTGGCAGAAAGGAAACGGACGATTTGAAAATTTGCCATTCGGACCGGAGCCCCACACCCATATGGAATGATAGATCTTATGTTAGGGCTTTGGAACAGCCTTACTGTACAATTACCATTTAGTATATCCCACCCACCACACATATCTCATTCGCATAGTGAGTGCGTACAGACTGATAGAAGACTTACATATGTAGCGTACGCAAGTCTTTAACCCTTAGCCCAACTCCTAACCCTGGACCGGATTCACTCCCCTGTCACTCCCCTCTCAGTAGTAAAAAATGTGACTTATGCTGCCTTTTTTACTTAAAAGCCATAGTACATAATTTAGTTCCGTACAATGGAATTTGCGTTATTAAAACTATCTGTAGGGTGCATGCCCCGAAGAGGCAAAGCAATCGATCCCCAAAGCACCAAAGATGGAGCTTCAAAGGTAAGTATAAATCTAACTCCAGCCTTTACCCTAACCCTCCCCTTTCATTACCATAAACCTCCCTTCTGCGCAGCCTGACCCTAACCCTCCCTTCCCCACAGCCTGACCTAACCCTCCCTTCCCAACAGCTTAACCCTAAAACTCACCTCCCTACAGTCTGACCCTAAGTCTCCCATCTCCGCAGCCTAAATTTAGACTCCCCTCCCTGCATACTGATCCTAACCCCCTTCCATGACCTTAACCCTAACCCTCTCTTCCACAGAGCCTAACCCTAATTGTCCCCGGGGAGGTTACTCACTTCTCCAGTGTGATCTGGGACGGGCAGCGAATGCAAAAACTTTTTTAATAAAATGCCGGTATTTCAAAATAGAGACAGACGAAAATGAGCTTTTGGTTGTCTCTATTTCTAAAACAGCCATTTCTGGCCCTGGACATACAACACATTCCACCCTACAGTACATCTGGTTAATTATTGTTTGTTATGTTTTTTTCATATACTTATGATTAGAAGACTTCATCATTATACCATTAACTGTTTTTCTGTCTTTCACAACTGATTCAACTTCATGTTTTTAATTTAAAATGTTTATTGAAATGAACCAATAACTGTCTTGTTTCTTTAAAGCACAACATGACATTTCTTTAATTGGCCAATTGACATTATTATTATTATTATCTCCAGTTGACATTTGCTGTTTAATCTGCAGCACGCCTCCCTTGCTGGTGAGCTCACAGTCTGCAGCCATTTATAGATCACAAATAACTTTATGTTCAAACAGGATGTGGTAAGATGAACTTTTGGTATCGGCAGAACAGACCGTCCACAGTCTAGATTGTGACTGATGTGTATGAAGCATAAACCTGCATTTGTGTGGATCATCTCAATGTTTTGTACACACTTCCAGAGCAGAACCAGTTTCTGGGATCTGGGTCCGGATTCACAGATATGCATTTGTCGTCTGTTTTAAGAATTGAGCTACTACGCACGCAATTCTTAAAACAATGTACTTAAGACGTAAACTAAGTAACTGTGAATCCGAACCCTGGTCTGTGACCTTTTTAAAATACATTCCTCTCAGGAGTTAATGGAGGAAAATAAACTTGTAAAATGGGCTGGGAATACATTTATAAGCCTCATAAATTACACCTCGCCGAATAACAACATACCGCTGATGTGTTCTGGGAACAGCTTCCGCAGATCTGAGACCTTAAATGTTCTGTTCCAAATCCTCTAATGCAATGTTGTTTGTGAGACATTAGCGCTTACGCAGCATGTACTGTAGATAACATGAGTAGGATAATATTCCAGATGTGTTTTATTAACATAAGACAGCAGCGCTTTGAATGTATACTCTTGCTTTTCATTTATAAAACTTATTTATAACACATTTAATAAATCCAGTATCAGGCAATAATCCAGTTTAGAGAAGACAGAAGATAACAATCACATAGAGGAAGACGTAATCAATCTTTAAAACAATGGATAGTGGCCAAATAGTTGCTAAAGGCTGAATTGGCTTGTTCGCATGCTATTTTGCTATTTTTTAAGCTTCATAACAGTTGAAAAAGACAACTAACTTTCACGGCCAGTTCTGTGCGTATTTTTAGGTACTTATTAACTGCACATGCGTAGTAACTTTTTTACGTAGTTCACGTAGACTATATGCACGGAAGTGCCTCACGGACGGACTTGTGAATCGCACGTGGATACATATGTCTGGATCTGCATTGTAAAAATACATACGGGAAATTTAAGTAAAAATAGGCGGGGGGGCATTTGAATGAAAGGAAAGAGGGCGCGACTATCAAGATACGGATGTACAGAGGACATATACACACAGGACTGCGCACAGAAAGTTACAAGTGATCTATGGAGGTGGAAGTTCCTGAAAGCACGGCTAAGAGAGGGGAGTGTCATGGGTGTGAGGGGGTTTGGCCTGCACCGTCCGTGCATATAATTGCGGCCCGATCTGGACTTGGATCTCTGAATGCGGTTCATTATTATTATTATTACTATTATTATTATTATTACTTATTTATATAGCACCACAAATTGTCTGCAGCGCTTTACAGAGAGCATTAAACATTCACACAAGTCCCTGCCCCTATTGGAGCTACATACTAAGGTCCCTATCAGATAAATACATACACACACACACACACACACACACACACACACACTAGTCAATTATCCTACCAGCATGTTTTTGGCATGTAGGAGGAAACCAGAGCACCCATACACGGGGAGAACATGCAAATTTCACACAGGTAAGGTCTAGACCGGGAATTAAATTCATGACCTCAGTGCTGTGAAGCACAAGTGCTACACACCGAGCTGCAACTAAGGACTAGAACCAGACCTTCATGCATCTTACATACGAACATAGGTCTGAAAGTCCACACAGAAGAGGGATTCCCATGGCATTCCCCTTGTACATGCAATCTTTGGCTTGTATCCCTGTTATCCACACACAACTTAAGCAGGGTACAGAATGCAGCTTTTCAGCAGATAATATTTACAATCACGCAATCAAAAGACTGTTTCCCCAGATATCTCACCAGGGTGTACTGTCCAAAGACCATTCACCAGATATCTCACCAGTGTGTACTGTCCAAAGATCTCCTAATAAACACAGGACACATTTGCAAAAAGTTAAACATATCTTTCCATGGTTGATCTGGTATATTAGGAGCTCCGAAAAATCAAATCAAAAGATCACAGAAGGCTTCAAAAGATTTCTGAGAATCCTTGGACAGTACACACTGGTGAGATATCTGTTGAATGGTCTGTGGACAGTACACACTGGTGAGATATCTGGGGAAACGCTCTTTTGATTGTGTGATTGGAACGATTATTTGATAAAAGCCCCAGTGTGAACCCAGCCTTAGACCAGTACCAGGATTACTTAATGTGGGCAGTTTGCGCAGTCTGAGCCAGTCCGGCTGTACCCCTGATGGAAGTCATTCCTACAGCAGGGTGGGATTTCCTGCTATGCGTAAAGCGTGTATATACGGTGGGTCATAAAATCATACAGTAAGGCCTTGGTTAAGCCTTTACGCAATATTCTAATTTACTCAACAGTCCCATTTTCCAATGGGTCGGTGCGTAAAATGTAAGATATGTTCCTGGGTATGGCAGTCCTATACATGTGATTGGCGTGGTCTCTCCAGCTGAGTTCACATAGTGGATCGCTGTGCGCATGCAGTTAAATGTGGGGAAACGCCTGCATTATGTAATTCTAGATCCAGTCTAAGGACGCCTCCGTACAAAAAGCTATTAACGCAAGCCTCCTGCGAAAATAAACCTTACAACTTTATACCTAACTAACATCTGCGCATGCTCGCAAATTGATCTAGCGTCTTGAAAGCAATTCGGTATGATAGGAGATTCTAGAGACAGGCATGGCCATCCCCTCCACTTGCCTAAGCTCCGCAAGGTGGGTGGGTAGGTGGGGGTGACACTCAGTTATTACAGTAGGGGGTGGGTATGGGAGAGGTTTCACACTTCTGCGCGGATCAGCAGTCCATATGAATGGGGGACAAGCCAGTGGTTTGTTTCAACTGTTAAGAGTCTTAAATAGCTTAGAATGAGGTATGTTGTATATAAAATGTCTATATAAAGTAAGGGAAAGAAATAGCTTACAAATGAGCTAATTCAGCATCTAGCAGCTATTTGGCTTCTATCCATTGTTTCAATGATTGATTACGTCTTCCTCTTTGTGATGGTTATCTTCGGTCCTCTCTTTACTGGCTTATTGCGTGATACTGGATTTTAAAACTCTGGTTCTATATGTCTGGTACAGAAAAAAAGCTTTAATGAATGAAGTATTAGCAAAGGGTCGGATCATGAATTGATAAAGACAGGCGACTTACATATGCAATTTGCATAAATCAGCATCGGGCAGCTGCAGAATTCATTGTATTGAATGCTGATTTATGCAAATTGCATCATTAAGTCCCACCCCCATGTTAATCACTACGGTAATTCATAGTGTTCCACCCATCCCTAGTAATGCTAGGATATACTATAATGAGAGCACAGGGGTTGGGACTTGTGGGAGATTTGCCAGCTCTCTCTCTGCCCAAATTTCGGGAGTCTCCTGGATATTCCAGGAGACTTGGCAACTGTGAGAAAACCAAATTTCATACATTAGCCTCTGTTGTGGTTCATTTAAGTGGAGTGCATGGAAAGTGCACAACTTAGGACATAGTTGCTGACTCTCCCAGGAGACTCCCAAAATTCAGTTGGTATCCTAAGAGAGCCAGCAAATCTCCTGCAAGGGACTTGAGGTTCGTGGTTTCCATGAAACCACGCCCTCAAGTCCTGACCCCCTGCCTGGCAACATTAGTTTACTAGTGTTGCTAGGGACAGGGAGGGACTTGATGACGCAAATTGCGTCATCAATAGCTCTGGATCAGGCCCATAGTTGCTGACTCTCCCAGGAGACTCCCGAAATTCAGCTGGTATCCCGGGAGAGCCGGCAAATCTCCCCGCAAGGGACTTGAGGCTCGTGACCCCCTGCATGGCAACACTAGTTTACTAGTGTTGCTAGGGACAGGGAGGGACTTGATGACACTCCTTATGAAAATCCGAAATGGGTAGTTGGGTAATTGGCAATCAAGGGGCGGGACTTAATGACACAATTTGCATAAATTGCACCGTTAAGCCCCGCCCTCTGCATGCATCTATGGCTTCCCTTCCCTCCCCAGAGGGAAGCTTTTAAAAGTCGGCAACCCTGACTTAGGATCACCCTTTGTAAGCCTCTGTTGAGGGAACTTGCGAGCGGCAGTGTGTACTTAGGACTTGATCCAACCTTGATCGTCTAGGGCCCAATTTTGCCATACAATTATCTGATGATTTGCAAGTGATTAAAATGAAACAGAAAATAACAATATTTACCAAGCTCTTGAAGATTTATTTCTACAGAGAATATTTTCTTCTCGTAACTTGATTTAGCCGAGCTGAAGTCTTCGTGCAGACTGTCCACTCTCCTGAAGACTAAAGGAGATGCAGATTAGACTTCGGCATACAGTATATTGTCATCTTGCAGGTCAGTACTATGATGGATTATACAGACTTGTGTTTTTATGTTATACCGCAGTCCCGGCCAACCTGTGATTCGTAGCTTCACAACCCCTGGAGAACCAAAGCTTGACCAGGCCTGTACAATTGATACAATGGTTAGGATGCCAATAGTAAACCTGCTAGCACTAAAATGGTGACAGTATTGTATGATTGGCGTTCTTCTATCTGACAGGGTTGTCAACGCGACATGTCTCAGGTAGAATATTGTAATGCCAAAACGTCATGTGTTTACCATGACAACGGGGGGTGGTTTGCTGATACAGGGCCGTATTCAGAGAACCATTTTTATTATGTACGCAATTATACGCACGGCCAGAGCAAGGTAACACCCACCAACAACCCCGACACTCCCCTCTCCCGGACATGCTGTCGGGGACTTACGAGTCCCTATACCACTCTGTTCTTTCTGTGTGAACTTAAGTGCGTATATGTGCTCCGTCCGTGTGATTCTTTATAACCGCGCCTCCATGCGCTCATTTAAATGCCTCCCCCCACCCATTTTTATGTAAATTTTCAAGTACAGATTTCTACATGTCCATACCTGAAGAACTTACAAGCGTATATTTAACGCCACTTACGTAAATAAAGTTACTACGCATGCGCAGTTGATCCAATTTTAAAAATCAGCATGCAAATTCCCGCTAAAACGGTTCTCTGAATACGGCCGACAATGTTTTTGTTTTTTTGCAAAAGACCATTGTACTAAAGCTGAATGGGGACTGCCGGCAATTGGCGTCTATCTACATTATAGAAAGCGGCGGTCATGTGACTATTGCAGAGGAGGCACCTCTGATGAGTAAGTGTTCTTCGCTAACCCTACTCTTAACCCTTTTCTAACCCTAACCCTCTGTTTTCTGCAGCCTAACCCTAACCTTCCTCTTCTTCAGCCCTAACCCTCCATGCTCTGCAGCCGAACCTTAACCGTCCATGCCTGGCTGCCAAACCCTAACCCTCAATGACCTGCAGCCTAACCTTCCCCTTAAGCACTAACCTTATACCTGCAGCAGCCACCACAGCTTAACCCTAATATACCCGCCACCACCGCAGCCGTCTGTAGATATTGGGGACAAAGAAAAATGTTCCCGTTCTTAATGTCAATATTTTATCTCCAGATTGTTTCATACAAAGATACAATCGGCAGGAGCAGGGACAGAGCTGAGGAGAGAGCATTGACAGAGCAGAGTGGAGAGCCAGGAGCAGGAGCAGGGACAGAGCTGAGGAGAGAGCGGTGACAGAGTGGAGGAGAGAGCGGTGACAGAGCGGAGGAGAGAGTCAGGAGCAGGAGCAGGGACAGAGCTGAGGAGAGACTGGTGACAGAGCAGAGGAGAGAGTCAGGAGCAGTAGCGGGGACAGAGCGGAGGAGAGAGCGGTGACAAAGTGGAGGAGAGAGCGGTGACAGAGAGGAGGAGAGAGTAGTGACAGAGCAGAGGAGAGAGCCAGGAGCAGGAGCGGGGACAGAGCAGAGGAGAGAGCGGTGACAGAGTGGAGGAGAAAGCAGTTGCAGAGTAGAGGAGAGATTAGTAACAGAGCGGAGGAGAGAGCCAGGAGCAGGAGCGGGGAGAGAGTGGAGGAAAGAGCGGCAACAGAGCAGAAAGGGATACATTTTTTTATACCACAATTGACATAACATTTTTCGCTGCTAAAACTCTTTGGGCAATGATACAGCTTACATCATGGCTTCGTCTATATTATTGTCAAGTATATTATTGTTGCCCTACCGGGATGGGTCACAATTCACAATCCTATTGGACAACACAGATGCGTGCAGATGCGCAGAAAGGAAAACCATGCGTACAATCCAATCTGTACGCATGGAAATAGGTGGAAAAATCGGATGTGGCATTTGTTTCTGTCCATCACAATGTCGCAACTTTTTCCAGAAAATGTAGATTATTATTTTAGTACTTTAATGAGCATTAACTTTTATTGCAATGCTGCAATCATTGCCTCCCTACAGGTAATGGCAGAATTTCCGATAGGAGGATATAGCCAAAGTGCGCATGCGTGCGCCAGATGTTACAATACGGATCTCTAGGTAGGATTTTGGCCCATCCCCTCCGTCCACACTCTGCAAGGTGGGTACGGAGAAAATTTACATTTTACATTTTGTATAGGCGGGTTTTAAGAGTTCTGTGAAAAACCCAAAGAGGCCTGAATCTGGACCATAGAGAGAAACCAATCTGAGGAAAGTAGTTTGATCAGATGCTTTCTGCAGTATAAAATATATTTGCTCTCAAGGCCCCCTTTAGTGACCTCCATCTGTTGTGCAAGACCACGTCTGTTAGAACAGTCTTCTCAGCACATGTGTTACTGCAAATAGTTTGAAGAAAAACACGGATTACGAGAAGGTCGTACACTCATACTGTTTATTTTACATTAAACTGTTTTTTTTTTACTCTAATAAATCGGATACAGGGGAAATCTTTCCCATGCGGTCACATTTGGGGCCGGATTTACCTGAGGGTGGAAAACCGGGACGGGTTACTTACAAGCCTTTACCAGACTGTTGGAAATGATCTATTTTTGATCTCTTTTGGAAAAACAATCCTTATAGCTAATAAAATGACATTAAAAGACAAAGTGGTAGATCCTCGGGTCCGTCCAACAGGGAAATTATGTATAGCATGTACGTAATTTCACTGTTTAGAAGGTTGTCCACATTCTTTCTAAAGAAGGAAACTACGCACAGACAATGGGCCTGATCCAGACCTACGCTCGCAAGCGATCGTATGCTGGTCGTAAGCGTAAATTCGGCAGAAAAAACACACTGCGCATGTGCAGAGTGACAACTTCCGGTCGTACCAAAGACCTTTTTCGTAGCGGCGATTCAGGCGTCCGTATTCTTTGCATTTTTTCCGACGACAGGCCGTGTTTATAGTACGAAGTTAGTACGGACGCTGGAGTTAGGGAATGTAGGCGGGGGAGCCATTTAAATTGGGCGTGGTTAGTCCAGTATGATCAGCGCATCGCCACGAAAATTCATACCGACGCCGGGAAAAGTTAAGGTAGGGTTCAGCCGTCGTATGGAGGTAAAGGTAAGGGGAGTGTCGTGGGAGTGAAAGTTTTTACGCTGGAGCGATAATACGCTGTGGTGGTCTTTAAAGACAGCACAGAGGCAATCTACGTAACTAACTAATACACAGACCTATCACACATGCGTGGTAGGTCATTACGCAAATCTCCGCACCTAAGAAGCAGAAGTTTGAATACAACCCAGAGTGCTTAGATCACTTAAAGGGGGAAAAAACCTAATATGCCAGCAGTGGTTTTCACCTGCTTCCTCTCTTCGGGTAGAGATGACTCTCCCTGGAAGAAACTTTCCAACAGGAGTGTGTGGGAAAACACGTAAACGAGCACTGTCGTCGGGACACAGTAAAACGACATTATTAAGGTTGTGTGATGATCAGAAAGATTATTAAGTTTCTCTAACAATGAGAACAACCCTTGGACATGACAGCGCTAAATCTTTTTATTAAGCAAATACTTAAACTAGCTTTAGAAGCACATTTCTGGCAAGCTGTAAAATACACGTTTGGTTAAAATACTTTCAAAGTAATATTTAAATATTAGAAAATGTAATTCATCTTTAATAATAATGCTGCGCAAGGGCTAGATCTACCAAGCTGGGGGAAAGAAAAAATTGAAATTTTGCCCTTAGCAGCCAATCAGATTCTAGCTCTCACTGTCCTATTACGTACTAGAGAATGTCATCTAGAATCTGATTGGTTGTTATGGCCATTATGACAGGTATTATGTCGAGTAGCCTTATTTTGACAATTACCCATTCCCAATAGTGGGTGGGTTAGGCAGTGGGACATGAAAGGTTAAGGTTAGGCTTCTAGAAGGGGAAGGCTAGGGTTAGGCCGCTGAAGAGGAAGCTCAGGGTTAGGCTGCGGGACAGGGAGGTTTAGGGTTAGGTTGCGGGATGGGTAGGCTGCTAGAAGGGGAAACCTAGGGTTAACCTGCAGGACAGAGAGGGTTAAGGTTAGTGCTTTTTTTGTAAGAAAACTCACGCGCGACCACACAAAAAAATCACAAACAGAGCAGCACCACAAGCTGAGCAGCGCCATCACAGCCAGCGCGTACTAAGTACGCATGCATAGGACTCAACACACAAGCAGCCCACATGCAACGTTTTAATGATTTTGCCAAAGAAACTTTGAAAAATTTGGAAAATCCATCAAAAAAAGGTGCCAGAACGCCGTTCCAGTGAGTTCTATGACAAAAAAAAGCACCGGTTAAGGTTAGAGTTAGGGGAGGGTTATCTTATCTGTCACTGTAGAAAGTTTTCAAAATTCTCCGGCCGCTGTCACGTTTTCATTCCTGAATCTTCTTGTGACAGCGCTGCCGGCGCCACTTTACTGTAGAGGTGTGGTTAGTCGCAAAACCAGATACTAACCGGACTGAGATTGAGGGCCAGGATCAGACTGGATCGTGGCATATCTCTCCATTGTTTGACACTGCCCAGAACAAATGTGTCACTGTCTCTTGTGCTCTGACCATGCTCTCTCCTACAATGTGTCCCATTCTCTCTTCCAGAAGAGTCAAACAGTTTGAGCTGTCAACACTTTAGTGCCAGCAGGTTAAATGTCAGCACTAGAAATATTGGTAAAACATTCAACACCCCTCAGTATGCATCTGCCTAACATCTGCTTGGTATATTTTGAGGTGTGTGGGTCGCCGCTTAGAAAATCTGTCCTGCGATAGGTTAGTTTGCGGCAGTGAGGTGCCGGTTGCCATCACTTGTTGTCAGTTTGCCCTCAGAAAAAATGGCTCCCTTGACCTTACTATTTTCGAACATTGGAACATCAGAAGGTAAGTATTGTAAACCCTAACCCTATCCTTCCCCTTCCTGCGACCTAATCGTAACCCTCGAACATTACCCTAACCCTTCACCCTCTGATCTCTGCAGCTATCATTAACCTGCACCATAACTATACAATCTGGAATGGTGCTATCAAAATTAAATTCTCTGCAAAATGGGTCCTTCGAACCGGTAACTGCATCCCACTTTGAGGTTAAATTTGTCTCAGTTAAATTTTTTTTACAATACAGAATTTGCCCACCTACAGGGAATAATGTACATCATAATGGCCATCAGAAGACTCGTTATTAGTATGTATAATGGTGCTCAACAACTCAATGGGATAACTTGATTGTAGTAAATTATTTCAGTCTTTGGATGGACCTTTTTTAATGCTGCCACTAATTTTTCAGTTACCCAGATAAAATGACACATTATGCAAATATACAAAACAAGATCGTAGATGATTGAACGTACCCAGTGAAGACAATACAATAACAACGATGATGAGAATCACAACAAAGACGTAGAGGACTTTCACAGAGTTCTGGAGGGACAGGTTTTTCTCACATCTGGCGCAGTTAGTCCTGGTCCTACCTTCAAATAAGAGATCACAATAAAATATATTCATTGGTGCTGAAACAACCAAGAATTCTTTATTTTAGGCTCTAGTGATATTTGGAATAACTACATTAATATTGGACATGATATAGTATTATGCATATTTTGTGTGTATTTTATGGTTAAAATTAGGCATATATTTGCAATTTTCATGTGACAATGAGTTGTGTATACAGTTAGGACCGTATTCACACCTAAGCAGCTCCGGCTTCTTAGGTGCATAATTTGCCAAATGTAACTACTGGGCATGCGTAGTACCTTTACGCAATCTACGTACCAGTTAAGAACATAGGGGTAGATCCAGAACGACGTTTGCTGTATGCTTATTCGCGTAGCGTATTTTCGTGTGCGTATATTCTATACACTCCCCTAGTAACACCCCTTGAACGTACGTATTTTGTCAAGATCCGCTTTCCAAACCCTACCTTAACTTTTGCCAATGTAACCGCAGTGATCCGCACACGTACGTATGGGCAACACGTATTTACGCAGCTAAGCACGCC
Source organism: Limnodynastes dumerilii (assembly GCA_011038615.1). Taxonomy (NCBI): domain Eukaryota; kingdom Metazoa; phylum Chordata; class Amphibia; order Anura; family Limnodynastidae; genus Limnodynastes; species Limnodynastes dumerilii. The sequence goes on along the minus strand of WWET01000869.1, from coordinate 260,174 downwards.
CATACTGTACACTCTAAATACAAACCCCCGCCTACATAGCGTATTTCAGACGTATTTTGGACGCACGCAAAATTGGCACGCCCACACGTAAGGATTTATGTGACACATACGTGAATGGCCCATACGTTCACAATTACGCTACGTTACTGTGCGTATAGATTGCCTCTGTGTGGTCTTTAAAGACTGCATGGAGTAGTTTAGTTAGAAAGAGGCGCGCTAATGCTGCCTCGGGGAGTGTTTATGTAGAAGTGGGAGGGGGGATTTAGATTAGCCGGGGAGGGCGTGGGGGAGACAGAGAGAGGCATTGGGCCTGATCCAGACCTACGCTCATGAAACGCTCATGTGCATAGCGTGTTTACGCCAGTGTATCTCCGATGCCCTCCCCTCGGCACTCCCGTTGGTCGTACTTAGTTTTGCTTTCTTACGCCCAGGAAACCCTACCCTAACATTTATGAGCGTAATCGCGGCCGTCTGTAAGCTCATTGCGTAGTTACGACGCTTAGCACGCCCATACTGTACGATTTAAATGTCTCACCCCGTCCTCAAAGCGTAATTACGGATTTCGTACGGCAGGCACGCCCCCTCGAGCATACATACGAAGCTGTTACGATCAAGGCCCAAACGCTCAGATTCACTGAGCGTACCATGATCGTACCATCTGCCCCGTGCATGCGCAGTAAGTACAAAAGGCCGTTTTTGCGCTTACGGCCGTCATAAAAACGCACACGAGCGTAGGTCTGGATCAGGCCCATTGCCTGTGTGTAGTTTCTTTCTTTAAAAGGAAACTACGTACGGTAAGATAAGGTAACCCCATGGTGCTCCTAAGTGCCATAGGACCTAAAAACGTTGTGTTAGGGGTTGCACGAGTTCTGTCCGTACCTAACTCACTCTTAGGTGTGATTACAGTCCTTAGGGCCTGATTCAGACTTCCGCCGGGCGGATGCGTAAGATCAGTATTTCTGCCGATCTGCCCATGCACAGGACAGACGCTAGTACACACAGCGCATCGGCAGAACTCTGGATCAAGCCCTTAGTCTTTATAAGGTGCCCAGATTGTGTGTTGTGTGAAGACATACTCGTACCTGGGTTGGGCAATGGCAAAGTCAATATTTAAAGTATATTCAAGAACCACAATGTGGATCCACTCTCATAGAAGTCTGTTTCTGAATTTATGGAATTGTGTTTGTTTGGTACGTAGTTAAAAGATAAATGATTATTTCTTTCAATGGGACTATACCATTTCTATACATACAAGTCATTTTCTCTACAGGAATCAGTTTTTTGTAAATTCTTCATTTAGTGTCAAATAGAACAACAGGCATACAATCCGTATGATAACATCATAGTGTAATACATATTGTGTAGAGGCATATGAGACAATCAACAATTTACCATTAAAGGCAAAGCGAATAATAGAGACTATAACGTATATGACGCCAGACACTGGAGAGTATGGTTTTTTTAAGTACTTCAGAGAATTTGGGGGTAGACTGAAAGGGGAAAGGGGAGGAACAGGTAGGAAAAGGGGGAGGGGAAATAGCCAGGTATGAGCATTAACTTGTCAATATAAGCAATATAATTTGAAAAGTAACGTAATGGGTCAGTCACACATATAAAAACGGTTTCAATATCAATAATCAGTTACAAACACGAATATTACTGTCTCTTGCTAAGCTTTCTCCCGCAAGCGGAAGGGAGCCAACATAATAGAAGGGGACAGGGAACAGATTGCACCTAACTACTCAACAAAGTTTGAAATTCGGGGGACAATTTAAATTCCATCCAACTGAACCAGATGGAGGTGAATTGCTGAAATTTATCAGCGGCCGACAGCGCAATTTCATCCATGGTGTAATACAGATCCACCCTGTTAATCCAGTCCCTTATAGAGGGAGGGGAAGTTGATTTCCAATGTACAGGAATTACTGCTATCGCCGCGTTGCTCAGGTAGGAATCGTTTTTATCGTCAAATTTGTAAGTGAAAGTAAAAAAATAAATAAAACTATGCAATGATGGCGGTTTCAGAATGTGATATTAGCAGCATCTATACAAAAGAATGTTATTTATACATATCCTATTATATAGTATAATATTATTTATGTGTATGATTTAAGAAACTGTATTAGTTCATATTTGACAGTTTTCTTGGGTAGGGATAATACTAATAATAGTACACATGCAAGGATTAAACAAAATGGAGTGTACATCTCAATAAAGGAGTATAAAGTGAAGAGAGTTTATGATTATAGACCTCAACTAAGAAGGACAGGTGACTTACGCACAGTGGATGCGCGTTCCATTCATACTACGCATAAACAGTAAGGCATGGAAGATTATATGGACAGTGGGGTAGATCCAGGACTACGTGTGCCGTACGTTTATTCGCGTAGTGTATTTTCGCACACGTAAGTTCGCTACACTCCCCTCGGCACACCCCTTGCACAGACGTATTTTGTCAAAATACGCTTCCCAAACCCTACCTTAACTTTTCCAAACGTAACAGCATACGTCCGCTAACGGACGTATTGACTACGCGAACGTACGCAGCTTAGCACGCCCATACTGTACACTTTAAATACCGCCCCCCGCCTACTTCACGTAAAACGAACGTATTATTGAGGAACGTAAATTTGGCACGCCCACACGTAAGTATTTACGTGAGACATACGTGAATCACCCATACGTCCTAAATTATGCTACGTGAATGTGCATATTTTCTATGGTGCACATGCGCAGTGCGTTCAAATCTGCGAATTTACGTCTCCGCCACGCGTAAAATCGCAAAAAAACGTAGTTCTGGATCTGCCCCAGTGTGCTGGGCTTCTTATGTAAATTGTACCATATGAACTGGGTTTAGCCCTTACTGTACGATTGTCTTGTCCACATGTTTACGTCTACATGTGGACAAGATAAGGTAAGATTATGGACCTGTAGGTACCCAGGGAGTGACCTTTCCACTCACGCATGGAACGTAGGAAGAGGTGGACATACAGAGAATGTGGGTCCTCGTTGAGAATGGCCCTATATTGATAGGGCCCTTCTCTCCCAGCCAGTTTTGAACTGACTGGGAAAACGATTCCTTCTGCCTTAAAGAGGAGCTCTGAAAGGTAAGTAAGGATTCTATCCTCAACCCTCTCCCTAATCCTTACCCTAACCCTCCTCTTCTATTAACCTAACCCCCCCCCCTTCCCTGCAGCCAAACCCCAAGTCTCCCTTACCTGCAGCCTGACCCTAACCCCCCCTTCCATGGCCCTAACCCCCCCCCCCCCAGCCTCCCCCCCT
>WWET01000869.1:242704-254299 GCA_011038615.1 Limnodynastes dumerilii | reverse complement strand
GAGTGGTCTCAATCCTTTGCTTCAGCTGGATAGTTTCCTTATTTATCATTTATAATACATATTATATTATATTATAATTATAATTTTTTTTGTATATGAAAAGCACCGAGTGCAGCGGCATCGTACGGATGAATCCAATCCTTTGTTTTTAAGTTTCACCTGAATGAATTGTCAATTTTGACCTTTCAATTCACCGATTACAAAAAAGAAAATGGCGTCAGCCAAAAGTGGATGGAGTTTCACCAATAAAAAAAGGCAGGATACGAGCTGACACTAATAGAGCAGCGCTTTGTCTGTTTACTGCTTCGTTATGGTCTTTATCTGACATCATATCCATTTAATGGTTTGGTATACCGGTTACACGGGCTTGTTTATGAAGAGGTCATCACGAGACATCCCCATGAAGGATTTTTTCTCACAATGGCTGGCTGAGTTCCAAGAAATGTGAATGGCAAAAGGTAAGTTAACCATCCCCTCATCCTAACTTTTTTCCCTAACCCTCCTGTTGTAGCAGCCTAACCTTAACCCTTCCTGTCCCGCAGCCTAACCCTAACCTTGTCGCAGTCTAACCTTAGCCCTCTATGGCCCACAGCCTAACCCTAAGTTTCCCTTACTAACTGCCTAACCTTACCCTACCCTGTCCCATAGCCTAACTCTACCCTCCATGTCCTACAGCCTAACCCTATCCTTCACTATGTTACTGCCTGATCTTCATCCTCCCTGTCTCGCTGCCTAACCCTAAGGAACCTATTTTTGAGAAAACACTAACCTTCCGCTTAATCCTAACTTTTACCCTAACCCTCCTGTTGTAGCAGGCTAACCTTAACCCTCCCTGTCCCACAACCTAACCTTAACCTTCCGCTTGTCGCAGTCTAACCTTAGCCCTTTATGTACTGCGGCATAACCCTAAGTTTCCCCTACTAACTGCCTAACCTTAACCCTCCCTGTCCTGCAGTCTAACCATAATCCTATGTGTCCTGCAGCCTAACCTTAACCTTCCCCCTTATTACTGCCTAACCTTAACCCCTCCATGTCCCACTGCCTAAGCCTTAGCTACTGGTAATGATTCATTTTTCAATTAGGGCCATTGGACACTTACCCGTTCCGGATATGACATTTTCTACACTTAGGCTATATCAGACCATAATACAGCTGCAATACAGCTGTTGACTTTATCATTGTCATAAATCAGCCTTTGTAACCCACAGTTGCATTCCCCATTTCACAAATTCACATGTCATGAATCCACAAATCTCTTACTAATGGTTAATTTCCAAACCAATATTATCCCATCCTTGTGAGCTTCATTCTACTGGCAGGCAGGGAATAAGATTGAGTTCCTGCCAGTAATAACAAGGTGACATCACTGAGTGACGAGTGTTTTTTCCAGCTAACTGGACAACTGAGACTCAAGAAACACCGTCTGAGCTCCCTGTATTGTCTGATACCGTGATGGGTTCATTCTACGTGATATGAAAAATACTGCCATCGGTCCAGCTGGAGGTAAACGAGGGTGTTCTTCAAGAAATCTGTCCTTTTCTTTATTTATCCTTCTGTTAAGAGTCTTATGTCATATTTCCGGTGCTGTTGCTACGGTCTGTCCAGAAATAGACCCATAGCGGTGGATATTATGTAACGCTATGATACCAGCCAACTTTCTGACAAACTTGTGGCTTGTTCTGGGCTTGCTAATACGCACCTGCAGGTTGCAGTTAATCATCGATCATGTCCCTGTCTCTGGTTCCAGCAGCGTTGGGGATTCTGCATTGCGTCATCTTCCACGCTTAGCACAATGAGCCTGATCCAGACCTACGCCCGCAAGCGATCGTACGCCGGTCGGGAGCGTAAAAACGGGAGAAAAAACGCACTGCGCATGTGCAGTATGACAACTTCCGGTCGTCCGAAGGACATGAGCGTACAGCGAGCGTATTTTCAGCGTATTTTTCGCCCAAGGGGCGTGCGTTTTGTACGACGATAGTCCGGACGCTCGAGTTACTACACAGAGGCGGGGATAGCCATTTAAATTGTACAGTATGGGCGTGCTAAGCCCCGTACGACCAGCGTATCGGTACGAAAATTCGCACGGACGCTGGAAAATCTTAGGGTAGGGTTCAGCCGCCGTAAGCAGGTACAATCAATGGGAGTGTCATGGGCGTGAAAGTTTATACGCCCGGGCGATCATACGCTACGCTCGCGGGCGCTCGCGGTCGTAGGTCTGGATCAGGCCCAATGTGTCTCTTTTTTTGGAAACAATAGAATGTCAGAGCGACTCATAAAAGTGAAGGGTCCGGATTCACAGTTCTGTAGTTTTCGTCTTACGGACGTTGTTTTAAAAATTGAGCTACTACGCATGCCTAGTAGCTTATTCACGTTATCTACGTACCATTTCTGTACATAGATTGCGTAAGCGCGGTCTTTAGATAGAAATGGTACGTAGATAACATAAATAAGTTACTACGCATGAGTAGTAGCTCAATTCTTAAAACAACGTACGTAAGAGGAAAACTACGTAACTGTGAATCCGGACCAAGATCTCTGGGAGCGCTTCACCGGCTTCTAGCATTTTATAAAGCTCCGCCACGAATACCAAATATCTGAAGACTACTAAGTTACCGGCTCAGTCCTGTAAGGTTTTCTTATAGTTTTATTTTGACTTCCAATCTTGGCAAGGTGGGGACTGAGGACACCTGTCTTGGCCCATGTAGAAACATAGAACTTATTTTAGAGCCGGGATGACTAATAATTACTACTCAACGTCTGAATAGTGTGATTGTAGACAAGGACGCCATCAGAATTTGTGGGGCCCACTACACACCAGTGGGGCCCTTCCCCCTATGTGACGTCATCAGTGACATCACATGAGCGTGGCCCCCGCAGACCTGCGTTACCATCTGGCCGGTGCGTAGGGAACGTCTTCCATGTGCAGTGGCCCTGTAATGATGGCGGGCCCCCATCAGCTGTTGCCCCGGGAAAGGAAGTGCTGGCTGTCCCTCCATGAGGGCGGCTTTGAATGTAGACACAATAAATGGGCCTGACCCAGACCGAAGACTGTACCTAAGTTACGCACTACTTAGTATAATGCCCTCCCCCTGGCACTTCTCTCGCACGCACGTAATTTATCTGACTCACGTGTTCAGAACCAGCCTTAACTTTTCCTTGCGTGTCTCTGGTCGTACATATCGCCTTGTCGTACTAAGTGTCAAACCCAGCCCACACTGTACAATATAAGGGGTAGATCCAGAACTACGTTCGTCTTCCATAGACGGACGTAGTTCAATAAACAGTAGCTACTGCGCATGCGTAGTAGCTATTGTACGTAATCTGCGTATCGTTTTGATACGTAGATTGCGTATATGCGGTCTTTTTAGATACGCAGATTAAGTACAATAGCTACTACGCATGCGCAGTAGCTGCTGTTTATTGAACTACGTCCGTCTATGGAAGACGAACGTAGTTCTGGATCCGGCCCTAAATGTCTCCCTCTGCCCACAATGGCTTGTGTCGGGATGACATGCCCTATTGTACAGAGTTCCATGCAAGATACGTATGATCAGAGTCACAATGAATAACATCTTCTCCGTGCATGCGCAGTGTGTTCTTGCGGCCAGATTTGCACATGCCACGTGCATAAATTAGCTGTCGTTATTAAGTCTGGATCAGGCCCAATGGGCCAGATCCAGACCTACGTCCGCCAGTGATTTCACACTAGCCGCTAGCATAAAATCGCTCATTGGTACTTATTGCGAATGCGCACGGCAGATGTTACGGCACGTAATGCCAAGCGTACAGGTCAGGCACGTATCAGCAGCGTAACAACGCACAAAGGGGTGTGCCAGCCATACGACACCCGTAATTAAGCTTCAAAGGCGGGGTGAGGCATTCAAATACAGTACGGGCGTGCTTAAGTACGCGTGGCCACTATGGACGGTAGTAATTACCCTGTGTAAAATTAAGGTAGGGTTTGGGAGGCGTAAAACAGCCAAAGGGGCAGATCCAGAACTATGTTTGCCGTACGTTTACTCGTGTAGCATATTTTCGTGTGCGTAAATTCGTTACACTCCCCTCGGCACACCCCTTGAATGTACGTATTTTGTCAAGATACGCTTTCCAAACCCTACCTTAACTTTTGGCAACGTAACCGCAGTCATACGCACACGTACGTATGGGCAACACGTATTTACGCAGCTAAGCACGCCCATACTGTACACTTTAAATACAAACCCCCGCCTACATAGCGTATTTCAGACATATTTTGGACTCATGTAAAATTGGCACGCCCACACGTAAGTATTTACGTGACACATACGTGAATGGTCCATATGTTCACAATTACGCTACGTTACTGAGTGTATTTACTATGGTGCGCATGCGTAGTACTTACCAAAAGGCGATTTTACGTCTCCGCCACGCGTAAATTCGCTCACAAGCGTTGTTCTGGATCTGGGCCAAAGTGCGTACATGCGAGGGGTGTACTTAGAAAGCACGCTAGTTATGAAACGTAACAAGCGCATAGGTCTACATCTACCCCTATGTCTGTATGTTCTCCTTACTATAAAGTGTATCAGAGTTATTGATTTAGGGCCAGATTCAGACCGCTCTGTGTGTGGTCCGTATACACGTGGGTCTGGCGAGTGAACTCCCGCGTCCTCTTTCGCACAGATTAGGCGGCAGTTACACCGCCATAACCCTACTTTAATTAGTTACAGATGGGGAGGAGAACTTAAGTAGCTGGTCTGTACTGTAGGCGGGGCAAACAATGCCAGCTTAGTGATTAGAGAGGGATCTGTGTGTTAATAAGCTGCAGGGACCTGGGACTGTACATATGATTCTTTGGGCCGGATCCTGACCTACGTATGACAGGGGACTTACACAAGTCATTTGCATCAGTGCCCTGTCTCAGGAACATCTGCGTCTACACACGCCAGATGTTACGATAACATACCTACTGGCCGGTTGCATTTCCTGCACAGAATGAGGGATTAATAGAGGCATCCTTTTCAGATGTCCCTATTTCGAATACCCCTCCATTTTAGAACGTTTTTTCAGAATGGGTGAGCATCGGCATACTCACCCTTTCCTTTTTGAAAACACCGCCGCCGCCGCTACCGCAGAACCCGCACCACAGGAAAGGTGAGTAACCTCTCCAGGGTTAGGGTCAGGCTGCGGGGAAGGGAGGGTTAGGGTCAGGCTGCAGGGGACGGAGGGTTAGGGTCAGGCTATGGGTAAAGGAGGGTTAGGGTCAGGCTGCAGGAGATTGAGGGTTAGGATCAGGCTACAGGGAAGGGAGGGTTAGGATCAAGCTGCGGGAGACGGTGGCTTAGGGTCAGGCTGTGGTTAAGGGAGAGTTAGGGTCAGGCTGCAGGGAAGGGAGGGTTAGGGTAATGGAAGGGGAGGGTTAGAGTTAGAATTAGGAGAAGGGTTGGGGTAGTTTTCAGGCTTACCTTTCTGAACACGGTGCTCTGTGTTCGGTGTTCTGTGGATCGATTGCTATGCCTCATGGAGAAAATGGCCCTATCGATATAGGGCTATTCTTTCCGGGGACCCACAAACCCCTACTAACGTACATAATGCGCATGTGCAGATGTTCCCACACAGGGGACTTACACAAATGACTTGCGTGAGTCCCCTGTTGGCTGTAGCTGAGTATTCGGCCCCCTGTTGGTAAATCTGAGCAGTGAGTATGCATGAAATGTCACGCTCGTCTTGACTTGCAATCATTGGTCATTTCTTTCATATATCACATATTGATATAGAGCAGGCTTGTCCAACCTGTAGCTCAACAGCTGTTGTGAAGTTCAACCCATCTAGACTCTAGCTATGGGGCCCAAACCTGTCCCTTTCTACCCCTGTATATAACTAATATTTCAGCCTTGTATGTTACAGACAGAATGTCAGGTAGACCATATTATGATCATGTAGAATGCAGGCTTTGTGGACACTGCCACAGGTTCCTGTTTTGGACACTAGTTGACACTGATGAGGTGAAATTTTGTCCTGATGTGGTCTTCGGCTATTTGCTTTGCGCTGTTTTCTTTGAGTATTAGCAGCCAATGTTTCCTGGTCAGCAAGAACAAATCATATTCAGACACTTGGAAAAGGAAACAGCCCAGACCTATCCAGTGATATTTCATCAAAGGCTAAATAAATTAGTCGTGTCTACTATCCAGCTAGTTTTAAGTCCGAATTTTTGTGAAAAATAAAGTAATTGTAGGCTTGCGAGCAGGGATCCCTTATACTCCTTATACTTTCCGCACAAACTAAGTTGCTAAATTTTGCATGCAAGAGGCTAATGCACTACCACCGTGCGGATTGTAACTGATTTCTGTGTCCGTAACTTTGCCTTAACTTCTCCACAATTAACGTTGTGCATATGGAAACACCTCATGGTACAAAAATGCCTAACCTAGCCCTTAGTATACAATTTAAATGTCTTCCCCCTGCCCATACTACATATATTCAAACCGGTTAGATTCTCTGCTAAGAAAATGTCATTACCGAAAAAGACACATCCGAAAGTTCCTTTTCGGATGTCCCTTTTTCGAATACCTACCCATTCAGACTTTTTTTTTAATGAATGGGTGAGCATGCCGTTCGGCATACTTCACCCCTTCACTTTCTCAATTTGTGATATCCCTCCGCCACTGCTATTGCCGGACCTGGAACAGGTGAGTAAATTCTCTGTGCGGGGTAGGGAGGGTTAGGGTCAGGCTGCAGGGAAGGGAGAGTTAGGGTCAGGCTGCAGGGGAGGGAGGCTTAGATACTGCACACTTTAGAATTTTTATTACAATGGGTGAGTTTGCTGATTCGCATACTCACCCATTCTGATTTGAAAATACCGCCGCTGCCGATATCCCGTCGCTACCGCCGGACGCAGGGAAAGGCTGCCAGGAAGGGAGGGTTAGGGGCAGGCTCCAGGGAAGGGAGGGTTAGGGTCAGGCTGCAGGGGAGGGAGGGTTAGGGTCAGGCTGCAAGTAAGGGGGGGTTAGGGTCAGACTGCCAGGAAGGGAGGGTTAGGGTTAGGGTAGTGAGAGGGGAGGGTTAGGGTTAGAATTAGGGAAAGGAGTGGGGTGACTATTTTTCATCACTTTTCGGACCACAAAGTTTTCGGTGCTCATTGAGGCATAGCAACCGGCTGGGGAGAAAACGGCCGATTCGAACCGGAGCCCCACACCCTATTCGAACGTATGAGGGGCTGTCATGCCCTAACGTACGTAACTCTGAAACTACGGAAACCGGTTCCATATGTTCAGGGTTCTGACATAACACATGGCGCCCACACATGCGCAGTGCGCTCGCAAAGCCTGACATCCACACATCCGCAGCTTGTGTAACTAGGCTGTTGCTATTAATTCTGGCTTCGGGACACAGTCTGTTTGTTTCAACCCAGTTATGTTATAATGATTGGTAAAATGTAAAGTAATACATAAAATGATGGCGCTATGGAAAAATATCTTAATAAATAAACAAAAACAATCTAATCTCTTTGGGCCAGATCCTGAGCTACGTACGTGTGCGTATTTATGCCAACTGCTAACTGCTGTCGTAAAATCGCCTTTTTGTATTTACTGCGTATGCCCGTGGCAGATGTAACTTTGATTGTACGTAACTTCAGCGTAAATACGAACGAAGGGGCGGGGTCAATCATACGACACCCGTAGTTACGCTTTGTGGGTGGAGGGAGGCGTTTAAATCGTACGGTATGGGCCGGGTTAGGTACGGACGTACTTATGCTTGGCAAAGTTAAGCTCGGGTTTGGTAACTGTGAAACGAGTACACTACGCACGAGTAAGGGGAGTGCATAGTACTTACAATAGCGTAAATACGTTATGCGATAGAATGTAAAAAGAACTTAGGTCTGGATCTACCCCTTTGTGTTGCCAAATAATTGCACTATTTTTCGCTTGTGTATAGCCTACTCTTGCGTCTTCCTAATTTTGACCTGTTTCACACTAGATAGACAATCACATATTTAATCACTGACATAATGTGACTTGTGACAGCCAGATGCCACCTTTAGCTTTTTGTTCACATGCACAATGTATATGGTATAGGAAAGACACTGAGTCTTTTGCTAGTGTGTTGCTCAAGCAGTAATTGCATAACATAAACAGCAAGTAAACATGGGGAATGACAATGATCACTAAATAAGGTTACAGATGGGGCATCCCCTCTGTATGTCACACCTCTGTTCAACAGATCAAATCTCCATCCTACAAGTCAGACTTCCACTATGGAGGTCAAGCCTCCACCCTACAGGTCAAGCCTCCACCCTACAGGTCCAACCTCCACCCTACAGGTCAAGCCTCCACCCTACAGGTCCAACCTCCACCCTACAGGTCACAAATCTAGGTTACAGGGCAAACCTTCACCCTACAGATAAAATCTTCACCATACAGTCCAAAATATTTCACTACAGGTCATACCAATACCCTACTGGTCAAACCATCACTCTACAGGCCAACATACAGGCCAAAACACCTTCCTATGGATTAAAGATTCACCTTTCAAATGAGACCAATTATCTACTAGTCATATGTATAAACTACAACTCAGACTTAGTCCTACACGTTAAACCTCCATTCTGTGGGTTAAAACTCCATGTAACAGATCAGACTTACAGTCTACATACATGTCATATCTAGAACCTACAGCTCAGACTTTGACCTACATGTTAAACCTCAATCCTACATGCAAAACATCACCCTACAGATCAAGCTTACATTCACCAGGTCTTACCTCTATATTAAAGTCCATGCCTTCATTCTATAGATCAGGCATCCAACCTAAAAGTAGATGTTCTATTTTACAGGACATGGAATACCTCCATCCTAAAGGTCAAACCCCCAAATATTGTACATGTGGAGTATGATTACATTGTATAAAATAGTTATAACATTAATAATAATAATAATAATAATAATAATATTAATAATAGTTTAACCAGTATTTTAAACTGGGAAATATTCATCATATGTATAGAATCAGATGTCTTTTTTGTGTACACAATGTTGTCACAACCCTCTTTCTACCCAGTAAAATATGTTTCCGGTTTTAATTATTTAGAACATAATTGTTATAGTTTTTGTTATAAACCATTATTTATTCCCCTCCCTATTCAATGATCTAACTTCTGTCAGGTGGTCTCTTTGATGTCCATCTGTGTAGATACTGTAAGACTTCACCAAACAACAACAATAACAATATAAACTAACAAAGCTACACTTTGGTTTCATTTTTGGAATAACATTCGGTCTCCTACAAGCCTATTTTCAGAAGACTTTGCCTTGTATAATGTAGGTTTTACTGTTTGTAACTATTTGCTATAAAACTAATTCCATTTCCTTGCACAATCAAGTCTAAAAACAAGCAAGAAAATAAAACTTAAACCAAGATTAAAAAATATGCATTCTTCATGTAAATATGACAGGACTAGAACATCAATATATCATCAACATATCGTCATCACCAATATATCATCATCAATATATCATCAACATATCGTCATCATCAATATATCATCAACATATCGTCATCATCAATATATCATCATCAATATATCTATGGAGGGTAGCGTCTAGTTTTCTACATTTTTAGATGATTCTATAGTAAAATACATTGCCACTCCAATTTTCTACAGGTATGTTGTCAAATAATTAAATAAACCCATATCACTTTTGTCAGCACTTTTGTGTACACAGTCCGTGTCTTATCCTATATTTGCAAAGACGTGTAACCTTAACATATTATATATGAGAAAGACAACATTGTTAGGGTATATTTTGTTCCACGATGCACCTGTAGAACAAGGTTAGGGATAAGAAAGCCATTTGATATTAAGGTGACTCTGTAGAAAGGTAACCCATAGAAACCTGCTATAATATTCTAGCAAAGGGTTTAAAAATAAAAGCATGTATTTGATTGGTTAATGCAGAATACCATTTTTTTTGCAACTTCTATTTTAAAGTAACGTCATTGAGTCATATGCAACACTACACCTAGCAGAACAATTGCTGGTTTACATTGCAATGAAATGACTTTGCTTTGGGACACGAAAGCAAAGATCTGACTAAATCAGTTTTTCTTTTGGCATCATAAGTAATCTCTGGTATTCCCCCCACATCTGCTATTGTTCATTGAATGTTTCAGTCGTAGTACTCCACACATGTTGCCAATAACCTACCTTTCATTGTTTGCTGTTCGACACAGTCAGTAAAGTGGTTAACAAGTTTCTCCTTTCTCTGCAAAACAGCTCACAACTCGAGGGGTTGGAGGGGAAGAAAATAAAAACAACCTCAGTTCTTAATTCTTCAAAGCTTAGAGATGATAAGAATCCCTCCACAGTTCAAGGGACGTCTGACTGCAATTAGGTCTTTTGTTTCCAATAGCATAACATACACTACCAACCAGCACACCAGCTGCATCTATAAGGCTCCTTCATCTAGCCACTGAGAATAAAACAACCTTATCCCAAAAGGTTTTCTGCTTTGGTTTACAGCCCAGACAAACTTCCTTGGTATTGAAGAACACAGAATAAAACAGCGTTTGCATCCTATCCTTCCACGTTCTGGGAATCACAGCTCCGGGCTCAGTCTGCAAAACGATTTGGATGTTTTCCACTGCAGTGGAGGAGAAATATGACACAGTGAAGTGTATGCTGTGGGGAGGAATCCTTGCTCCCACCCATTCCTTAAAAAAATAAAAAAAAAAAGTCAAACAAATGCAGGAGCCTGGATTTGATAGACAGCTGATACTCAAAGGGAGGGGATGTAAGCTGAATACATTAAAATAGTGTTAAAGACCCTGAGTGCACAATGGCATAAAATAAATAGCTTCTGTGTATTACTTTCTGGAATTTGATTCATCATGTATTATGCATTAGTATTTCTGCACAACACTGGGTCAGATCTAAAGTTAGGGGTGACTGATCATTAGGAAGACTGGAAGAATGGTCAAGAGTGTGGCAACCGCAGTTTAATGCCAAAAAATGCAAAATCATGCACTTGGGGCACAAAAACCCAAAAGCTCAATATTTCCTTAATGGCATTACATTAGAATCTACCAAGAAAGAAAGGGATCTAGGAGTCATTATTTCATGTGACTTAATGGTAGCCAAGCAATGTGACAAAGCAATGAGAAAGGCAAGATGCTTGGTTGCATAGGGAGAGGAATTAGTAGCAGAAAGAGAGAGGTAGTGATGGTACGACCTCACCTAGAATACTGTGTTCAGTTCTGGGGGCCATATCTCCAGAAAGACATAAATACATTAGAGACTGTGCAAAGAAGAGCAACTAAAATGGTCCAAATCATACCAAGAAAGGCTAGAGAAGAAAGGCTAGAGGAACTAAACTGTATAGCTTGGAGCAGAGAAGGGAGAGGGGGGGACATGATAGCAGCTTTCAAATACATCAAGGGTTGTGACCAGCTAGAGGAGGGTACCATTTTTCAAAAGAAAAGGAGTAATAGAACACGAGGGCATGGATATAAACTGGAGGGTGGTAGATTCAAAGGAAATGTGCGGAAAAATTACTTCACTGAAAGGGTGATAGATAAATGGAATATTCTCCCATCTGAGGTGGTTGAGGCCAATACAGTAGA
>WWET01000869.1:214095-235612 GCA_011038615.1 Limnodynastes dumerilii | reverse complement strand
CAGCATCTCCACTTTTCCATTCCCTCAGCTTAGTAAATCTGGCTCCTGGTTTATAATAACTATATAATCGATGTATGTATGGAAAAGTGAAGCTACACATACCGGAACCAAATCTAATCCTCTACAGAACCTTTTATTTTCACTAGTATGTCTTTTGTTTTTCACCATGGATATCGGCAGTGCGCTAGAGCCATAGATGGGACACACATCCCAAAACTTGCCCCCAGAGACAATCCGGCAGACTACTACAACCCAATTATTCTATAGGATGTAGTTGACTACAATTTCTGGTAAGCAAAATAGCCCGATCTAGAGCTGTACTGGCATGCTCTAATGGATGTATTGATACGTTCAATCCACATGTGCAAGTAGACGGGATCTCTGGATGGGAAGTAAATAACGTCATGTGGCGTATGGGCACAAAGCAGCCAGCTCTCTGCTTCTACGTGTCCAGATGTCCAGAACAATGTGTTTGGAAGGTTTAAGAACTGTTCCCAGTAGAAGGGAAGTTGCAGTTGTGGTGATAATGCTGTAAAGTCACACAAAAAAATAATTTACAGGAAAATATGAAAAAAAAATTTTTTTATTGTGCTCAAAAAATCCAATATCTGTTTAAACGACAATCAATCTTTCGGCTACCTAAATTAGCTTCTGAATGAAAGCCTCCCTGACTTAGACATCGTTTGCAGTCCCCGGTTAGAAATTCTGATTTCCAAAATAGGGACATTCAAAGAAATCCTTTTCGGATTTCCCTATTCCGAATACTCCGCAGTTTAGAATTTTTTCCAGAATGGGTGAGTATGGTGATCAGAAGGAGGGGGTTGGTCGCACCAGTATATTGTTATAAATTTATAGTAGCCCAGGACCTCCAAAGGGTGCTACTGAAGGTTAGAGGTTAATTCCTTTATGTCCTCTATGAATTTTTTTGTTTGGTGATATTTCTGTCTGGTGATTCTAATACTTACCATCTACCCTTTTGAATTATGTACTATGGGGAATCAAACAGATATTTATACAGGAAACCATTTGTTTGCATTTTTTAAGACATTGACACCATTTTTTAATTGTGACTAATTAAATTGTTTTTTTTATGTGAAAAAAGATGATTCTGTCTCTATACAAGGTGTGCACCGCACAAGGTTAATTAACGGTACCTTTTATGGATACCTAGTCTCTCTTCATCCGAGTATGCCGATCGACATACTCACCCATTCTGATTCAGGAACACTGTAGCCGCTGCTATCCCACCGCTACCGCAGGACCACAGGGAAACTCTCCAGGGTGCAGGGAAGGGAGGGTTAGGGTCAGGCTGCAGGGGAGGGAGGGTTAGAGTCAGGCTGCGGGAGATGGAGGATTAGGGCCAGGCTGCAGGGAAGGGAGAATTAGGGTCAGGCTGTGGGAGATGGTGGGTTAGGGTCATGCTGCCAGGAGGGGCGGCTCTCCTGTGATACCGGGAGAACTGCCCGAATTTCATGAGTCTCCCGGATATTCCAGGAGAGTGAGCAACTCTGGGTTAGGCTGCAGAGAGTGGAGAAGGTTATGGTTAGGCTGCAGGGAGGGGAAGGTTAGGTTTAGGGTAATGAGAGGGGAGGGGTAGGGTTAGAATTAGGGGAAGGATTGGAGTACTTTAATTCCTTACCTTTCAGAGCACCGAAAGCTCGGGGCTCCGTGGATCAATTGCTATGCTTCATCAGTTCGAAACTGGCTGGGAGAAAACGGCCCTATCGAAATAGAGCCGTTCAAGCGGGGACCCACACCACTTTTCCAATGTAAAGCCACCTTTGTTACGTCTGTGTCCTGACCAGGATGGAGTGCACTCACTTTGGCCCCGCCCTTACTGTACACTAACTACATCCCTCCCCCCCTTCCTTCCTTCTACACGCCCCTCAATGAGAGCAAGCCCCAGGGTTGTGTTATGATCGGATCGGGATGTCCCAGCACGCTCTTTAGTTCTGAGCATGCGCAATAGCAAATCACGCAAAGAGACGTCACGCAAGCTGGTGTACACTCAGATCTGGATCAGGGTCAATATATTCTTGATGTTTTAGTTCAAAAATAGTTAGAACATTATAATATTTCCTATGTTCTGGACAAGCACGTTCCTATATTTGGCCCGGATTCTCAACTACGTATTTTTCAAGTTGCGTGCCGATTTCTGTGCTGTGCTGTGCTTATGCGCACATGTAGTAAATATTTTTTGCCATTTACGTAGCGCTTCATTTGTTCTTTTAAGACCGCATGTACGCAATCTACGTAACAAAATGCTACGCACATAGCGTAAAATATTTACTACACGTGCGTATTAGCGCAGCACTTAGAAATCGGCACGCAACTTGAAAAACACGTCATTGAGAATCCGGTCCTTTGGGGAAGATGCAGCGCTACGGCTGCCCATGTTTTTACGCTTGCCCTAGCATAAAAGCGCCCTTTAGTACTTACTGCGCATGCATGCGGCAGATGTTACGCAACGTAACTCAGTGCGTATGGGCCGTGACCGTAACAGCAGCGTAACAACGCACGTAATTACGCTTCTGGGGCGAGGTGAGGCATTTAAATTGTACAGTATGGGCGTGCTTAGCTTTGTAACTACGTATGGAGACTACGGACGATGGCAGTTACACTCTGAAAAGTTAGGGCAGATATTGGTAGGTATAAAATGGCAAAAGTACGTACATACAAGGGGAGTGCCTAGGGACGTGCTTCATAGGTACGCTGGCGTAAATACACAACACACAACGAGTGTAGGTCTGGATCTGGTCCTTTGTGCCTACTCTACGGTTTTAATAAAACTGCTTTATTGCTTTTCAGGAATTTAAGACATCCAGGGAGAGGAGACAGCCCACAATGGTGATGTTGTGTATCACTACTGGGAGCACAGTTTGAAGAAGATAGGTGTAAAGGGTTAGATAGGGGTAACTTACGAAACAGTGTTACACAAATCAAAATATGACCTCTCCATATGACCATTTCCACTTTTATTTTTGTTGGGGTCATGCACTTTGCTGTATTGGTTCCTGAGGGACTTCAGTTTGTTGCTGCTGTGCAATGTTCCCATAAATAGTTGCACTTTCCCTGTCCCACGATAAGCTGTTTTTGATCTCCTCTTCCCCTCTGAAAGCCAGTAGCTCTCTCAGTACTGCATCCTTCCAATTTGTCATCCCTGACATTCTGCAGCATGTAACGACATCATCAGAGGGAGATTCCATCCACCAAATAGTTTGTTTTAACAGAATCCTTGTAAAAATCCTGGTTGCGATCTGGGTGTAACTATTCACACTAACACATACACAATCGCTTATTCTTGGGTCCATGTCCCACTCTGAAAGGGGTATAAGATGATAATATTCAGCATAGGTGTAAGTAATTTGAAAACTCAAGCACACAGAAGGACGTAGTGCTTCAGTGTAGGAACATTTGGGACACGGAAGTACCACATGCCAGGGTGAATGCAGAAAACACCTGCAGCCAGCGCTAATATTGGACAGACAGGAGGCAACACACATTTCAAGGGATGGAGGGAGGCAATGCAGGAGAGGAGGTAGAAACCACAAAGCCTCAACAACAGGAATCACAATGCAGACAAGAGTTACAAGGTAATGCAGGAGACCAATGCTATAACTAGTAGAGTGGTACATAGACTGTACATGCAGGATCCGTCCCCCAATCATCTTCCACTGCAAGACAAGCCTCCCGGCTGATTGGAGGTAGTGTAGATGGAAAAATAGTGCTTGCGATAAATACTAATAGGAGGCATGTGGCAAGGAGATAACTGTAAACAATTAGATGCCATCACAATTGGCCAGATGGCGTGTAACAGATGCAAGGATAAATAATCCAATGACCTTTTGGGCTATATAGCTGCTCAGACCTTCAGTTGCACAGACTGCATGTACGTATTCCAGTGAACTCAGAAATTTGTGAATCAACAGCCCAACCACTTTGTGAGTGACAGCAATCTCACTCTGTGATACTCCTGAATTTGCATGTATGTGATGGTGTACCAAGTCTGTATCGCTTAAGGAACATGTCCATTAAGGCTCCGGCCTTAATATTGTAATTCCATTGCTTTTGGTGTTTGAATAAGTGGTTCAAGTGGTGGTTTGGAAATTTAGAAATGGTGATATGGAAACACAGAAATGAATAAGTGAATGGTGAATATTTGCTCTGTGTGCTACTGTTTGTTTGGAGTAAAGTTTATTACTGAACTGGAACAATATCCCTACTCTACAAACTATATATTGTATAACAGAAGTGGGTAATGAATAGTGTGAGTTACCAGTCAGTCTCCTCATTTTGAACAATACAACTAGCTATGTTAATTTTTGTTTTCTGTATTTAACTTTTTTTTAAATATAAGAGAAAAATCCTGGTGCTGTATTATTATACGCTTAAAGTCAGCTATTCCCTATTTAAGTCTCAGAAGCTATCCTCTATATATCACACAGATATTTGTAATAAAAATATTTTGTAATGAAAACAACTAAATCACTTATTTTAGGATCACTGGAGATCAAAGTCTTTCCGCTGACTTTCCTGAATCTGAAAACAAACATGAACTTTCCCTGACTCTGTAACTGTATTGTGACTGCACTGTTCTGCTTGAAATCAGTAAGGTCCAGTGTTATAATGTTGGGATTATTGCACATAAAATGGTAAAAAAAAATTACATTCTTTGCAGTGGCATAACTAACATTAGGTGCAGTTTTTATGGGGCCCGAAGAAGAATGGGGGACCATGGCAACCACTTTCCTGCACTAACGTAACTCTAAGAAAACTGTTGGAGGCTAGCAGCTTAAAAGAGAGCTCCAAACTCCAGACTAGATTAACGTGTAAGGGAGAAAATGCGAACGTACCTAAATATACGCACAGACGAGATACGTAAGAGGGATTCAGTGATGCTACAAAATGAAATTAACCAAACCCCCGGTCTCGGGACTGCCACATACAGATAGTTTCCTAAGGACATGGATTTAAATGTGGATGTGTTTCCTGAATCACACGGAGGCAATCTAGGTACTTAAAGTTAATCAA
Organism: Limnodynastes dumerilii; assembly: GCA_011038615.1. Taxonomy (NCBI): domain Eukaryota; kingdom Metazoa; phylum Chordata; class Amphibia; order Anura; family Limnodynastidae; genus Limnodynastes; species Limnodynastes dumerilii. Next base: position 230,581 of record WWET01000869.1, on the reverse strand, counting down.
CATTCACTTGCAATTAAATGCAAATGTTGAGTAACAACTCAAAACTTCTTTGTATTTATCTGTAGACTATTATTTTACTATTAAATTCATTTTGCTAATATAATAATGTTACATTTTAAGTTCAACCCTTCAATCACCTTCAATTTTTTGATATTTACAATATTGAACAGTTATTTATTGTAGAAATAATTTTTTACACTTTGTTTTCAATAAGTTGTTTTGCCACTATCACACACTTTTTGTTTAGTTATTTTTTTTCTCTTTTGTTTGTGTTTATTTAATATATTTATGTATTTTTCACTTATTTACACCCATCGAATGACTTTTATTTCTGGGCAAAGAATCAAAAAAATGATCTCCTCTTTGTGGATTATTTTTACAAAATTCTGACAAAAGTTGTCAATGCATCTGTGCCATTTGTAGTGCCAAAGTCATTAGAGGAAAGGACATAAATCATCTAGGCACCTCCTCCCTGTTACGCCATTTGCAACAAGTCCATGCTAAATGGTTATCCAATTCAGCAAAATCTGTTTTAGTAACCAGGCCAGCATCAGGTGCCAGCAACATGGATAGATCACAATACATCTAATCTCCACCACCACCTTTATCATCAACATCCTCATTAGCAATGGGGGGTAGTCCTGCATCAAATTTGCTAGGTCAAAATTACTCCCTTGAGGAATCCATGAGTGAATGTATTGGTGCTGGTGCTGATACTGCTGAATCCTCATCACAGGAGACCAAGAAGACTACCCATTTCAAACAACAACTGTCTGTGGAACAAGCTTTTGCTAGAGAAATCAAGTATGACAGCTTCTGTGCTAAAAATATTTAGTGGTAGTCAATAAAACAATTATAACTATCAACAAAACAATAACAGCTACTAACAAATATATTATAACTATCAAGGAAAGAATTATAACTATCAAAAAAACAATAATGACTCCCTGTGTTTGACCTCATTGGGCACTAATTCGACATTTGAATTTGGGTGCAAATGGCAATTTAATAAAGATTTGTATTATTATATTTTCTCGCAATTGGACTCTGCATGGTTATTAAGGTGTGCGCTGTGTAAATCTCTCCCCTGTGTCACTTTCTTTGAGTAGACACATCTTTGGTTTCTATTTCGCATTTAATTGGAGGTGATATTAGCAGCACCCTTGCTTGGCTTTTGGTTTTCATTCATTTTATGAGCTAGTGCAACATTTTTTCTTTCTTATTACAACAATCAATAGAACTATTATAGCTATCAACAAAACAATTACAAATATTAACAAAACTATGTCACTGCTATTCAAAAAGCTATAAAAACAATGAGGATGCCAAGAGTCTATAAGCTATGAATATTAAAAAAAATGCTCATGTTATTTAAAAGTCTATACAATGCAAAATCTAAACAAATGCATCTATAAAAAATATAGTCTGATTTAAAACATAGTTGAAAAATTGGTTGCACAATACATGCAAGATGGTTAAAAGATAGCAGCTGACTTGTATGAAACAGGTATCAAGTTTTTGTACTGGCCACATGGGGTTTGTTGCTGTTGTGTCTGTATTGTACAGACTACTAATCAGGTCCGGAATTTCCACAAAATTTAGTGCTTTGCTGTACAGGCAGAGGGAAAATTGGGGGGATGTTTTGTTCATCCATCTCAAGCACTTCTCTTTCCACATCTTTTAATATGGATGGTAAAATGTCATAAGGGACATCCAGCTTTTCCTTATCTCTTTGGGTTACTCTTTTAGGACTTAAGGTTAAAGATAGTTGCTTTGGAAGCAGAAGACATAGCAGATGGTCATCATTAATTCCTGGTCCCCCAAATGGGTGTAATTAGGAGGGGACTGGTTGACATGCATTTTGTTGGTCTTAATAACGCCATATTTCAGTTTTCCGTTTAGCTATGAAGAGAGGACAGGACGTATTCTCACTTGAGGGTAAATATATGTCCGTTTTGGTGCTTCCCTAAGGAAGATGGTAAAGAAAATTGAAATCAGCCAACATGCCAAGAACACATATTCCTTCTGTGGCACGTCTAAGGTGAGGGGAAGGGATGTTAGAATCTAACATTGTGGTTCTTGCATGAAATTTGTAACCAGCGGAGCCTGGACTGACAACACAACCTCTGCTGTCACAGTGATATCTGCCAGCAGAAGACTAAAGGAAATGAAAGACCAGTAGATGGATTCTCCTTGTAACTCTGCTCTCTGCTTTGACTGGACTGTTCTTTAATTGATGGTGGCTAGTGGCTTATCATATATTCACAAACATGGGGGTAGATCCCTTTACGTTTAAATGCATAGCATGTTTACACTATCGTACTATGCACTCCCCTCGCTCGTATGCACTTTTGCCATTTTACGCTTTCCAAACCCTACCTTAACTTTTCAAAGCGTAACTCCTGTCGGCCGTAATGGCTGCCCACACTTACGCGCCTAAGCACGCCCATAATGTACAATTTAAATGCCTCACCCCGCCTATGCAGCGTCGTTTGGCTGGCACGCCTCTTCGTCCGTAATTACGCTGTTGATACTAGGCTGGAACGTACGGTACATAGAGTTACGTGCCGTAACATCTGCCGCGCATGCGCAGTACATACAAAATAGCGTTTTTTATGTCTCCGGCTAGCGTAAAATAGGCTAGCGGACATAACTCTGGATCCGGCCCATGTTGTGTAATGGACATTTCTGCATTTTCTTTTTTTTTTTTCACAGAATGGTATAGTTTGTTACTGATTTATTGCAGTGTTGCTGGGGCATTTTCTTTCCTTTTTTTGTTGCAGAGCAGATAACCACCCAGCCATTCATGCACCTGTTTGCATTAACCTATAAATTGATCTAGGTAACCTCCTTTTCTGCACTCTTTAGTAAAGGATGTCTCGTCGAATGAAACGAAAACGCATTAAAATAAAAATAATGAATTTCATGTCGTGAGTCCTGGGATTTCAAGGATGCTAATGAATACTTTTTCTATGTCTAGGAATAAACTTTTATAAGAAAATGTAAGTTAGAGTTACTCCTATAATTTATGATCTGATGACCACATGGGTACAGATAATGCACTTCACTCATGTACCCAGACTGGACACTGGACCACCAAAATAAAAATATAATTGGTACATTCTACCATCTAAGGATTTTAATGAAATACCAAACTTGGCTTTGTTTTAAGTAAGCTGTTGCAAAGTTTTGGCAAACTGACTCCGTATCAAAATAAGGTGTCAATTGGATATATTGATATTATAGTGTTTACTGTCAAATAGAATTCACACTAGTATATGTATGAACATTTTTCCACAATACAGGAAAAATGTGGTTGTACAATGGGAAAATAGTACACAACTCCACTACAGAATTACTAGAGTGTGTAATTGTGTAGTCAGCAGTCACACTACAAGCAAATATTCTGTTTAGAAACAATGCAAAAGAAATAAAATAAAATAAAGTTCTTCCTCTTCATGGGCCAGATCCAGACCTACGTTCCCATGACGTTTAATTGTGTGGCGTATTTTCTATGCACTTCCCTCGCTCATACATACATTGGCCATTTTACACTTGCCAAACCCTACCTTAACTTTTCAAAGCGTAACTACTGACATACGGAAAGCCTTCACATACGTAGGTGTCTAAGCCACGCCCATACTGTACGATTTAAATGCCTCACACCGCCTCCCAAGCGTAAATTATAGGTATTGTATGGATGTCACGCCCCTTCGTTCATAGTTACGCTGTTGATACTAGACTGGTACGTACGTTCAGAGTTACGTGGTGTAACATCTGCCGTGCACGTGCGCAGTACATACAAAATAGCGTTTTTACGTCACCGGCTAAGTACACCGCTAGTGTACTTAGTTCTGGATCTACCCCAATGTGTCCACTACTTGGACAAAAATGTCTAGCCTGTACTACACTGTATTAGTTTAATAGCTTCTTTCAAAAAATACAGTGTGCACTATGTAATGTACACTGCATCTGGCCACCTATATTTTTTTAAATAAAAGAAAGCTGTTGGATTCTTATATAACAACAGCAAAAAATTTCAAATAACAGTGCCACCAGAGTGGATAAAGGTTTCAGTCGCTACTGCAGCTACGGAACAGAACGTTCTTTCAACACTAATGTCCTATCTAAAATGGCTCCAGAATCATGAAGCAGTGGCTTATAAACCCTCACAAACACGTAAGAGTAGTGCTTCTAAACTCTGAACAAAAGGGCGGTCAAATAATGAGAGATTTCAGTCTGCAGAATGCAAAATCATGAGATACGTCATTTCCGGAAAATTGGCATCTCGCCTCAATTTGGGATCCAAACTTGGCAGGAAGATCTGAAATCCTGCCTCGGTTCGACTCAGATTCCCAAAATTCAGATCTGTCAGATTCAACAGAATCCAAACCACTCATCCTTAATATTAATGCACAAAAAAAACAAAGTATAGTAACAAAGAAAAACACATTTTCTAAGTGTGGCTCTTGTTCTACTTATTACCTAAGAATTTAGTATGTTCTAACTAAGAAGTTAGTATGCTATAGGGTCTTAATTCTCCCCAATCACACAATAATATCACATAACTGTTTCAACAATGTTCAACTCTCCTATCCAGCTACAGGAATACTGTAAGATATGCTTGAATGAAAGATGTAGATCTTTGGTGCCCCCTGGCTGTAACTGGTATATTTCAATATTGAGAACTTTATTTTATAAATAAAACAGAGAACAGAACAGAGTATTTTACACAGTTAGACCGAGAGTTAGCAGTAACTGCACAAAAAGGAGCATGTCAGCACCTGGTTAATAATAATAATAATAATAATAATAATAATAATGGTTATTTACAAAGGGAAACAGTTGTAGGTCCAGCTGATTCTATTTTGACAATGATACAGCCACCGGATAAATGGCAACTTGTTTAATTGCTGAAATGATCTGCACATATAAAATTGCTATTGGGAATGGTTACTTATTTCCATCTATTCCCAACAGTGAAAGGCTGCGTCTGGCTCAGATTAGGGTTAGGCCTCAAGACGGAACAGTTAGGGCTGGGTTCCCGACTTTTATCAGCTTTCTTCCAGGAGATCCCGGAGGGAAGCTATAGATGCATGCAGGGTTTCAGAGCAAATATGAACAATGCAAAATAAACAAAAAAATCATTCTACAAAAGTACAATGCTTATTACATTAAAAAAAAGATTTAATAATACACAGTTACAAGACTGAAACTGAACAAAAAAACATACAAGCAATTTAAAACAAAAGGGAGAAATAAAAGAAAATAATTGCCTTTGTGGATATTAAATCCTGGCTAGAGGCTTAGCAGAAACTTTGGATAATCCCACCAGACTGGAAACATGGAACCACACTGAGTCTTTTGGCTGATATCATATTTAAAGACACCTGACCTTATTCACACTTACTTAAGTGTAGAATATACGTGCATATTTTTAAGACTGGTTAAACTGTGCATTTCCAGAACCCAAATATACCCATGTAAACCATAGCCAACTGATTCACATACACAGACGTCAGACTTAGGACTGAAGCACGCATCGGCATAGAAATAGTATGTGGCTAGAGAGCAAGACTCACACGGGCTACTAATGTACAGTATGGGCATTCCAACAGAGTTAGGACTGATTCACAGGTAGGAGTGTCTTGTGTAAACTAACACGCACAGGAAAAGTTAAGGTAGCCCTCCACCACTCGTAAATTGAAGAACCGTATTATTTGCTGTGAGGCCATGCGTCTTCTACTTAGTTCAGGCCACACCCGCTGCATGTTTCTAATCAATGAATGTGTGTTTCTAATCAATGGATGTGTGCTTCTTATCAATGGATGTGTGTTTTAAATCAGTGGATGTGTGTTTTTAAATGAAACAAATAAAGCTCGTTTATTTAATTTTACATTTTGTGTAAGAGTTTAACCTTGTAAAGGTGCCATTATTTGGTTAGAGTTGGTCTAGAGATGCCTTCTTCCTCCATTTTGAGCCCTCTTTAAATGTGAGGATGAGCAGTAGTAAAAGTAATTATACCGGTACTGTAGACATAGATATAGAGGATGCTGTTGTGGGACTTGAATATGTGCAGCAGGATGAGGGAGATCATTGTGGATATGATGAGGGAGATCATTGTGGATATGATGAGGGAGATCATTGTGGATATGATAAGGGAGATCAAATATACCCATGTAAACCATAGCCAACTGATTCACATACACAGACGTCAGACTTAGGACTGAAGCACGCATCGGCATAGAAATAGTATGTGGCTAGAGAGCAAGACTCACACGGGCTACTAATGTACAGTATGGGCATTCCAACAGAGTTAGGACTGATTCACAGGTAGGAGTGTCTTGTGTAAACTAACACGCACAGGAAAAGTTAAGGTAGCCCTCCACCACTCGTAAATTGAAGAACCGTATTATTTGCTGTGAGGCCATGCGTCTTCTACTTAGTTCAGGCCACACCCGCTGCATGTTTCTAATCAATGAATGTGTGTTTCTAATCAATGGATGTGTGCTTCTTATCAATGGATGTGTGTTTTAAATCAGTGGATGTGTGTTTTTAAATGAAACAAATAAAGCTCGTTTATTTAATTTTACATTTTGTGCAAGAGTTTAACCTTGTAAAGGTGCCATTATTTGGTTAGAGTTTGTTAAAGATTTTTTTATATTTTATTTATATTAAATTATGTGAGCAAGCACCATTACATTTAGTTATATTTAACTGTATAGGTTGTTTGTGTTGTTTTTATTTTGAAATGCTTAATTTGTAATTGTTTTTAGAAAGTCTTTATATATAGTCGATCATTGTATTTCTAACTTCATGCAGTATGCGTTTATGTGTATTGTAAAGTATGTCATGATTATTCTTATTTTAAGTTGTATTTTTAATGGTTACTTTTGTTTACATATGTTAATGAGAGCACATTTTTTTTAGAAATAAATAATTATTTAATTTTCCAAAGACTTATGTCCTTACGTTGCACTCACGACACAGGGGGAGTGGTCAGCCAGGCTCTTTATTTTCTCTGAATCGGTATTGCAGATTTTTTGCGTTCGTATATTTAGTTAAGTTCACAATTTTACTCTTAACTGTGAATCAGGTCAACCTTATCTAACTATCTCTCCTCCCCCTGGCAATGAAAGGTGATTGGTCAGCAGGATGTGACCTCAATATGGGGCTGGACTGAGATTCTGGTACCTATCCATCTGATTTTGATAAGTGAAACCATGAAACCATATTCCTGCCTCGGAGTGGCTGCACCACTTATAAAAGTATACTATTCACATTCCTGGCTTTATGAGTGACATCTGGCTACCAAGCAATTCCTAGGTATGAGGCACGAATGCCAGTGGCTTATTAATGCCCCTTCCAAATGTGCCACTGACTCCAAAAGTGCAAGTATTAACAACAGGCGCTAGGATCGTACTTCTCTAAAGTTTGGGGTTTCCACAAATATGAGAATTTGTACAAAATATGAAAACTGCTTTGATGCTAGGGGAAGTTACTGGCCCAATCTGTGTTCCTTTTAGAGGCCACAGAGCTGTATCCCCCCTGGGGTGGTGGAGTCTCTTGTCTACAAAGTTTATTTTGAACCCAGGTAAAGTGTGAATGTTTGTAATAAGGGTTTTACCGCACTAATTCCCACAATCTATATATGAAAGATAAATTAACTCTCTATATCAGGAGGCGCTACCTCAATGGTTAAAAGTCATAATGAAAAGAAAAAACTACCATATAGACATGAAAGTATAAAGAAAACCAAATGAGACGTCCACTATATCTTCCTACAATTGAATGAATCACAAATCCCCATAAAGATCAAACACTGGTTGAATATACAAAAGTGATCATTTAATAATACAATATAAAAATCACTTTTGAGCGAAATATAACAATAACAAAATAAGGCATCTGTTGGACAAAATAGTACATCAAATCCTACATAGTTTGCGTAAATAAGGGTACTACACGTGCAGTTTATCCAATCTTAAAAATAAGCATGCAAATAGCAGCAGCTTCTTAACTGTGAATCTGATCCTGTAATTCTAGAGATGCCTTCTTCCTCCATTTTTGAGCCCTCTTTAATTGTGAGAATGAGCAGTAGTAAAAGTAATAATACCGGTACTGTAGACATAGATATAGAGGATGTTATTGTGGGACTTGAATATGTGCAGCAGGATGAGGGAGATCATTGTGGATATGATGAGGGAGATCATAGTGGATATGACACTAATGATGATGTTCATAATCGAGGTGTTGCACAACCACAAGGTGATAAAAATGTTGAGGATGATATTGTGTGTGTTGAACAAAGTCATATACAAGTGGCAACAATTTGTGCCAGTGATAAGTGCATTGTCATGCCTGGGTAAAGAACCAAGAAATCCAGCTCCTCTGTTTACCAATATTTTTACTCATATAGGCCCGTATTCAGACCACTGGACGTATTGCATATACGTCTGGTATTTACCAAAATTTGATAAAGCGTATACGTAGTAATTTTTTTTTTACGCAATCTACGTATCTTTTCGTTACATAGATTGCATATATGTGGTCTGAAAGATCACGTAAAAAATGATATTATAGTATATGCAATGCGTTCGGTGGTGTGAATACGGGCCATACTGACAACAGTTAACAATTCATCTGTGCCCTGTAGAGTGCCAAAGTAAAGAGAGGCAAGGACATTCAATATCTAGGTATCTCCTCCCTGTTACATCATTTACAGTGAGTAAATACGTTTTTTTAAAATCTATAAAATCATATAACATGCAGCCCAGCTATAAGCTTCATGGTGAGATCTCAGCACATGCTTTCTTAACCAGTAACACCTTCGCCATCATCATCCTCATTAGAAATTGGGTTAAGTCCTGAATCTCTTTTTCTAGAGCAAGTTGACTCTTTTGAGAAATCCATGAGTGAAAGGGCTTCTGTTGCTGCTGGGGCTTAAGTTCATAGATGCACACTACTAAATTATATCACAATTCTATTTTTCCAGAACAGCAATTCCTTAGCTGTACTGTGACCTTAATAGGAAATAAATTGTAAATATCATTGTGCCGAATATCCCCGTAACTACAGACACAGTATATAGACAAGCAGTACTGGTTAAAGTAGAGTTTATATGGCTTTGACAGTACACTATCGCCTTCTGCAGCAACAGCAGCATCTAAAGTACAACAACAGCTCATTCACAGACAAGCTACTCTTTGTGTCTGTGGTTTCAGTAAGAAGCATACAGATCTAAATATTTTGGAAAAACTCTGTGATGAACTATTAAAAGGTCTCACCCTGCTAAAACTGTGTTTTGGCTTTGTGGTTTCTGATAGTGGAAGTAACATTTTATGAGTCTTATGAATGGGTCAGATGCAGCACATTTCTTAAAAATTGAAAGGTCTGTGCAGGAGATGCTGGCTGTAAAATTACTGGGTATCTTTGGCATTTGGCAACTGAAAATAAAAGAAATATCAATATCCTCCATATCTAAACAGGGACAGAGTAGAATATCGATTCTGAGTACACCAACGCATTTCAACGCTACCGGCATCTTTATCAAAGCAAGAGAAAGAAAATGGTCAGATAACCTTCACACTTTACCTAGCTTAAAAAGAAACTCTGCAGACAAGAGACTCCAGCACCCCAGGGAGTAAACATCTCAGTGGCCTCTAGAAAGGACACAGAGATCTGGCCAGTAATTGATTTTAGGATCAAAGCAGTTTCATATTTTGGGGAAATTCATACTTTCTCATGTTTGTGGAAACACCAAACTTTAGATAAGAATAACACTTGCTGCTTTTGGTAATACTTGCAATTTTGGAGTTGGTGACACGTTTTGGAAGGCGCATTAATAAGCCACAGGGCATGCGTACCTCATAGCTATCGATTGTTTGTTATCCAGACATCACTCATAAAGTCAGGACCATGAATATTATACTTGTATAAGTGGTGCAACCACTTAGAGGCAAAATTATGATTTTATAGTTTCAGTTATCAAATTCAGAAGGGTAGGTCCAAGAATCTCAGACCAGCCCACACTGAGGACACAGCCCGCTGAACATTTACCTCTCCTCTCCTTGCCAGGGGGAGGAGAGATAACCAGATAAGCATCAGATTCACAATACGGATTTGGAAAAGCCCATAGCAACCAATCAGATTCTAGCTCTAACTTTCCTATTACATACTAGAGAATGTAAGCTAGAATCTGATTGGATGCTATGGGCAACATCTCCACTTTCCCAAACCCGCAGCTTAGTAATTCTGGTCCAAGGTGTCTTTAAAAATATAATGAGCCCAAAACTAAGTGTGGCTCCATGTGAGGTCCAGATTGCCGTTCTGGTGGGATTACCCAAGTTTTCTGTAGCCCACAAAGGTGATTATTGTCTGTTATTTCTCCATTTTGTTTTAAATTGCTTGCCTGTCTTTTTATTATTTTTATTATGTTTCGTTTTGTGACCTTGTATTGTTAAACCTTTTTTTTAATGTAATAAGCATTGTACTTTTTTGTAGAATACATTTTTTGTTTATTTTATTTGCTCTAAAACCCTTAGGCTCTGAAGAAACTTGCCTGCTTTTTAACTAATGTAACTCATAAAGGGAATAACTCACGAGGTGATAATTTCAATAACTGCGGTTATTTTTTTTTTTTTTAAATAAAGTTTTTATTGGTTCTAAACAGGGACAGAGTAGAATATCGTTCCTGAGTACACCAACGCATTTCAACGCTACCGGCATCTTTATCAAAGCAAGAGAAAGAAAATGGTCAGATAACCTTCACACTTTACCTAGCTTAAAAAGAAGCTCTGCAGACAAGAGACTCCAGCACCCCAGGGAGTATACATCTCAGTGGCCTCTAGAAAGGACACAGAGATCTGGCCAGTAATTGATTTTAGGATCAAAGCAGTTTCATATTTTGGGGAAATTCATACTTTCTCATGTTTGTGGAAACACCAAACTTTAGATAAGAATAACACTTGCTGCTTTTGGTAATACTTGCAATTTTGGAGTTGGTGACACGTTTTGGAAGGCGCATTAATAAGCCACAGGACATGCGTACCTCATAGCTATCGATTGTTTGTTATCCAGACATCACTCATAAAGTCAGGACCGTGAATATTATACTTGTATAAGTGGTGCAACCACTTAGAGGCAAAATTATGGTTTTATAGTTTCAGTTATCAAATTCAGAAGGGTAGGTCCCAGAATCTCAGACCAGCCCACACTGAGGACACAGCCCACTGAACATTTACCTCTCCTTGCCAGGGGGGGGAGAGATAACCAGAAAAGGGTCAGAATTACTATGCGGATTTGGAAAAGTGGAGATGCCCATAGCAACCAATCAGATTCTAGCTCTAACTTCCCTATTACATACTAGAGAATGTAATCTAGAATCTGATTGGATGATATGGGCAACATCTCCACTTTCCCAAACCCGCAGCTTAGTAATTCTGGTCCAAGGTGTCTTTAAAAATATAATGAGCCCAAAACTAAGTGTGGCTCCATCTGAGGTCCAGATTGCCGTTCTGGTGGGATTACCCAAGTTTTCTGTAGCCCAGGAATTTCCACAAAGGTGATTATTGACTGTTATTTCTCAATTTTGTTTTAAATTGCTTGCCTGTCTTTTTATTATTTTTATTTATTTTTATTATGTTTCGTTTTGTGACCTTGTATTGTTAATCCTTTTAAGCATTGTACTTTTTTGTAGAATTTTTGTAGAACATTTTTTGTTTATTTTATTTGCTCTGAAACCCTTAGGCTCTGAAGAAATTTGCCTGCTTTTTGGCTAATGTAACTCATAAAGGGAATAACTCACAAGGTGATCATTTCAATAACTGCGGTTATTAATCCAAGGGGATTGTAGAAATAAGGTCACGGGGTGATAGTTTCCGTTAAGAGGGTTATAAGTGTGTTGATAGGTTTGTGTTGACCTTTAACAATGTGTTGTAGCAGAATATTTAGGGTAAATATAGAGATTTACCACAATAGAGGTGGGTGGTGCTATAATATTATTGTGGATTTAATATGTTAGGCCCCCAGATAAATGTAAATTTTGGTTTCCAAGTCAGGGATTCATAGGTGGGCTGTGTCCCTTACAATTGATATACATATTACATTATTATTTAAATAGTGTGATTAAAAACGCAACTATACATTCCATGGAATTAAAAAAGAATGCATACTATGGGCTTGTCTGGTATTTCAACCCAGAAACTCTTGAACCCAAACCAAGAATAATAAACCTAGTCCAACAAACGAAGAGATGCTCATATACACAGAATATACTGTGTATATGAGCCAGAAAAAAGATGTTGTTTAGTCACAGGTCATTCCACATTAACACAAGTTCAGAAAAAAATCTCTCACATTCTCTTATTTAAATTTGGTATAATAATCAATACTGCCATGGGTGTAAAGGAAACTCCTGAATCTTACGCTAATATGTACACTGGTATTGAAGTTATATGCCTTTAAAGATGCATTTTTATGAAAACACGTGCTAGTAATATATTTTTAAATTCCATTTGCAGCTCACCTAATTGAGCTAGACTAGGCAAGATCTTCTTTTTAAACTTTGTTTATGGGCTTTCATTCAATATATAACACTGCAGTATGTTTGAATAAAAATAAAACATTTTGAAATTTTCTAAATCAAACTTTCCCAAAAAGTCTTTTTTTTATTTTTGAAAAAATCTTCAAAATTGCTATAAATTTTGTTAATAAATTCCCAAAGTTTTATTTTTGGGTCATGATGGGAACACTTGCTATAAGAGCTTTCATTTCTCAGTGATTCATAATTTCACAGCCAGGGCTGACTTTAGCTTTATACCCAGTCTCCATTGCAACCTGCTGCAAGGCCTGCACTGAATATGGTCACCTTGTTACACAACAAATCTATATTTTTTTCAGTTCATTTCATTAGAGGAATCAGAGGTGTCTTTTGGGGATGAGATTCTACAGGCAGTGCCTGCGCAGACATGCAGATTGCATGCTCCATGTGGACATACACCAGTTGTGCATGGGCTTGCCTTCACTAAAGTTTTGAATATAAAAAAGTCAAGATAGTACTCATTTTCATTATTTTATTAAACAGTCCAAAGTGAAACACCTTGTAGTTTGCGATTCCATCCTGAGCCCAAAATAAAACTTTTGGATTTATTATCAACAGTATAATACATTTTGAGATTTTTTTCTCAAAAATTTAAATGCACTTGTTTTTTGATTTTGAAAATTTAACATTTTTCATTTTTATTAAAACATACTAGTGTTTTATTGATAATTTTAAAGCCCATAAAAAGTGGATTAAAATGAGAGCTTGCCTAAATCTTTTTTCACATCATCATCAAAAACACAGATTATTGACAGGGCTATGTCCAACATCCAAGGGTGAGGTGTGGTGTGAAAGTTCCCAGGGTCCTCTTCCCTATAAAGGTAAGGGTGCAGTGTGAAAGGTGGGACCCGGGTTTTTCAACCCAGGTCGCACAAAAAAAAATCTGATTGGAGGGATTTGTTTACTATTGCTATAGAAACATAGAAAGTGATGGCAGGTAAGAGCCATCCAGTGTGCCCAGACTGGCAATAGTAAACAAATCTCTCCCTTGGAGCCATGCGTTGCCCATCACACTGTCAGGGCAGACCCAGGTCCCGGAATTTCCTGGGTCAACCCTGCAGTGTGAAAGGGATCATTCCAGGGCAGAAATGTGGAATTGGTATCAGATGAGCAGCAACTTTAAAAAAAAATATTTTGTTAAAAAAATTCAGTTTTAAAATGATATAATTTCAAAACCAGTGTACATATCAGCCTAAAATCTGAGGTTTTCTTTATACCCATATCAGCATTTAATATACCGACTTTCATTACAATCTGAACAGACCCGTGGAGGAGGGTATTTTTATTAACATACCACTTTTTAGATGGTGTGTTTAAAATATGAGAAGTGTTACTTATCAATTAATTAAACAGGCTGCATCATCAGGAATATTTGATATATGATATACACATCCAGCACATATGAACAGTGGACCAGATTCAGAGATTGAAAATAAGAGAGGAAAGTTACTCCTGGGTGAAACCATGTTGATTTCAGGGGGAGTCAAGTTAATTGTATTCTTTGCATGCAGGGACACATATTTGAATTGCTTACTGCACACAGATACTGACCAGTGATACTATTACACTGTTATTTAGACTTGGGATAGAAAACATCACCTCTCAACTCTAATACTGGACCGGATTCACATTTAGTAACGTTAGGTGACTTAAGCACGCAAGGTCACCTGACTTAACTGGAGGGAGCATGCGCCCTCCAGATGTTACGCTAGGGTTACTATACTAACTCAGCGTATCAGCAATCGGACAGAACTTTGTTCCGTCCGAGCCCATTTCCGAGGAAATGGGCTGTGCTTCCCTTCCGCCCGCTAAAGCGGGTGGGGGGAAGCATGTTAAGTGTACAGTGTGGGAGGGGGCTCACACACTATAGCGGATCAGTAGTTGTACGGACCGCTGTTCTGCACGCTACATTTAAGGCAGGCATTTAAAGCCCGCACACGAGAGGGGAGTGACAGGGGGTGTGCACTCCCCTCTCGCTCACGTAATTACAGACCCCCACACGCATGGAAAATGTGCGGGGGTCTGAATACGGTACACGATTTGCAAATTATGAAATATGACTCCCCTGCAATCAACATGGTTTTGCCCAGAAGTAACTTTCCTCTCTTATTTTCAATCTCTGAATCTGTCCAGAGATTGAAAAGTATGACCATCGTCCAAAAAGCATTTGGCATATCTGAAATACTATATGAGGAATTTCTGCAGCCAATCAGTGACTGTGACAGTGTTTTGATGCTACTGTAAACAGAGATTCTGATTCCATGTAAACTCTGGAGCTGAAAGTACAATTAAACCAAACTGAAATGTACAAGATCTTGTTTCAATGTTTCAGCCAATTATTTCCTATCAACGAAACATAAAACCCAGATTATCTTGCTTTCTTTCACACTATAATGGGCATGAGTTTAGATGTGGACACTGGATAAGATGCCGTGAAATAGGAGTACGGGACCACAGCACATATAAACAATACAAAAAGTGCCTGAACCAGACTTTTATGCAAAAGGAACGCATTTGTTAAGCCCTATCCACATTTTGAGAGGTTTAGACATGTTTCAGACACAAATATAACAGCTTACAATTTACATATGAACAGAGTACACATTATCAGTGGGGTTTGGGTACAAATTCCCGACTGAAGACATCCCAGTATCAGTTTACCTAACACTAAAATTCACGGAAAATAATACCGACACACTATAAATACAGACACAAAATCCTAACACACAACGAGCCCCATTCACACCTAAGAAGCTTCTGCTTCTTGGGTACGGAGTTTTGCGAAACAACCTACTATGCGTTCCAGTTAGGTACACAGATTGCCTCTTTAAAGACCGCATGGAGTAGTGTAGTTAGAAAGAGGTGGCGTAATGCCACCTTGGGGAGTGTTTAGGTCAGGGTTGCCGACTCTCCTTGAATATTCGGGAGACTCCCGAAATTTGAGTTCTCCCGGTATCCCGGGAGTGCCGGCAAAGCTCCCGCAAGCCCCACCAGCCATCAAGTACTACTGTAGTCCCTATCGTTACTAGGAATGTGCGGGGCTTGATGATGTCATCAAGCCCCGTACATCAGCAAAAACGCTAGCGATTACAGGAGTGATTGATAGGGGGCGGGGATTAATGATACGTTTGCATAAATCACATCATTAAGCCCCACCCCTTGCAGAAATCTATGGCTTCCCTCTGGGTTCTCCCGGAGGAAAGCTCTAAAAAGTCGGCAACCCTGATTTAGGTAGAAGTGGGAGGGGCATTGAGAAGGATTTAGATTAGCCGTGGGAGGGGGAGGGGCAATGTCTGTGCGTAGTTTCATTATTAAAAAAAATATGCACGGTAACATAAGGTAGCCCTAAAAACAAGGGGCAGGTTAAGGGCAGGACGGCTGAGTTAGGTTCCGGATCGGTCTTAGGTGTGAATATGGTCTGACATGCTAATAATCCTAACAATGGAGGAATCCCAGCATACATACACCGCTCATCACTGCAAATCATACACCACAATCCCTCCTAATAGACCAGTGTTACACCAGGCACCGAGCATGGCGTCATTTATATAAACGATCCACCCCACAGTTTATTCCAAGCCAGAGATTTCAGTGGTAAAAATGTGTTTATTGCTGTTACATATTTTAATTAGATAAATTAGCTTTTAAACAGTTGCAATCGATGGCATGTGTAATGCAAGTGTGTGTTTATATGTGTGTGTTTATATGTGTGTGTTTATATGTGTGTGAGATTGTATGCAAATCTAGCAGTGAATGTGTGAGTGTGTGCAAGCGTGTCCTCCCCTGGGAACATCCATTATAGAGTTTATAGAATTACACTAATGAAATTAAACCTATATCTATCTATATATAATATCTATATAACCATGTATGTATATATCAATA
>WWET01000869.1:191268-201993 GCA_011038615.1 Limnodynastes dumerilii | reverse complement strand
TAACACATAGAGCCTATATTATTATTATTTCCAAAGATGAAAAACACCATTTTTTTGAGGGAAGGTCATACTAGAAATTATAGAAAAGGGGTAAGTTCAAAACTTTCGTTGAGCCCCAGGGGGTTGATGGTGTTCAAAGTGGCTATCCAGTAGCATTCTCTCTTGGACAGTCTGTTTAAACGATTACCACCCCTTACATCCATAGTAATGTGTTCTATGGCCCTAATAGTTAGACCATCCGTTTTACCTTTATGTACATTAGTAAAATGTCTTGAAACACTATGGGTTAAATTTTTATTTTTGATGTTCCGATAGTGCTCAAGGGCCCTAATTTTAAGAGGGCGTTTTGTTTTTCCCACATAGGAGAGATTACAATTGCACTGAAGGAGATATACTACGAACGTTGAATTACAATTTGTTAAGTGCATCATTTTATGCTCGTGTGCACCAGAAGAATCAAAAAATGTTTTCTCTTTAGATATAAATTTACAAATTTTACAAGAATTGCACGGATAACAACCTTTTAGGCTGCCCTTAGATAGACTAGGACATTGCTCTATAGGAAGGAGACTTGGGGATAAATATGATTTAAAGGTTTTTGCCCTTCTAAACCTAACTGTTGGTTTATCGGGCAAAGAATTAATAAGGAGTGGGTCCAGTTTCAGAATCGGCCAATGTTTAGCCACCAGGTTTTTTATTTCACCACTGCAACTATTAAAATCTGTCACCAAAGGACAATCAATGACCTGTATGGCAAGTTCAGAGGTGATGGTAGCGGTTTGTGAATCAGAATTAGAGTGTGGGTTCAGAGTTTTTTGTTTTTTATATTTCAGGAGAGTATTCCTCTCTAAATCTCTAGCCCTCTTATATCCATCCTCTATCAAATCCTCGGGATAGAGGATGGATATATATATATATATATATATATATATATATATATATATATATATATATATATATATATATATATATATATATATATATATATATATATATATATATATATATATATATATATATATATATATATATATATATATATATATATATATATATATATATATATATATATATATATATATATATATATATATATGTATAGATATATATATATATATATATATATATATATATATATATATATAGTGATTTTACTGCTTGAATGCAAAATTGTTTTTATTGTGATTTAATACATTAAATTGTTACATTTTACAAAGACCTGTGTTCTATTGTCCATTCAGCCATTGTGACTTTGTGATTCAAATTGACATATATTATATCTACTGATATCTCAGCGTTGTCCTTTTTCTTCTCTGTGTACAATTTTTCTGAGAGTGGATGTCTCTGGTGACAGCTGCGCTATATGATTTTGGTAATTAGCGCCGGTGTATAAATCCCCCTTTTGGTTTAACATAACATGTCTGATTAAGGTTTGCTCAAAAACCTTTGAAACTTTACCATTCAAACTCCAAAAAGCAATCAAATTATGACATTAAAGGCTGAAGCTTTCATGGACGTGTTCCTTTAGCAATACAGATATGATAAATAATCACATCCTGTGGTTAGTTGCAGATTCAGCACTATCATGGAGTGAAATACACATATAAAATAGTGGAGCTGCTAATTCACAGATTGATGTGTTTGATTACCAGGAGTTATAGACAGCCCCATGCACATGCACAGAATATACCCTGTTATGTTCCTTTCAGAGTTTTACAGTTTTTGGAGTAGATACAGACATAAGGGCTTGTTACCATACAGCGTATTTACGCTAGCGTATTTTTTATGCACTCCCCTCGCTTGTACGTACTTTGGCCGTTTTATGGATTTTTTATGGATTTACGTATGTTAAGGCCTAACCTAGCCCGTACTGTCCAATTTAAATGCCTCTCTTCGCCTTCAAAGCATAACTACAGGTGTCGTATGGATGCCCCTTTGTTCGTAGTGACGCTGATGGTACATACGTTCAGCATTACGTGTCATAACATCTGCCGCGCACTTGCGCAGTAAATACAAATCTGCGATTTTACGTCAGCAGCCAGTGTAAAATCGCTAGCATACATAGTGTAGCATCTGGGCCTTTGTCTGTATTTATAATTATGTGCTCCTGGTATACAAACTTTGAAATGTATCCACTTATCTAGCAACAGAATACTAACGGTCATCCGGAACCAAAAAAACTTTTCTTGTTGCCTGCCAGCGAGAAGCGTCTCAGCGTTATTAGAGAAAACGCAACCATCCCTGCTAGCATAATGCATGGACATCGTCTAATATACAGTACCTCATCTAATTTCATTTAATCATTTTAGGACAAAACTAGGTCACGGAGCAACAGTATGAACCTGATACTTCTATGCAGTGACAGAAGCAAGGCCAGCAGTAGGTTACACAAGTACACACTTCTAATATATCTTATCAATAATATGGAAAAATCCATAAACTAATAACTCTTTTCAATAATTTTCAGGGAATGTATGTATTATATATTATTAACTTAATAAAATAGGCCTAATGTACAAGTATTATTGCAACTTAGGAATGATTTACACCTAAGAAACTTCTGCTTTTTAGCTGCAGAGAATTGAGAGATGACTACTATGCGTGCGATACGTAGATTGCCTCTGTGCGGTCTTTAAAGACTGTACGACGTAGTTTAGTAAGAAAGAGGCGGTGTATGTTTACGGTAGAAGTAGGAGGGGGGAGGGATTTAGATTAGCGGGGGAGGGGCGAGGCATTGTCTGCGCGTAGTTTCCTTCTTAAGACACGGTAAGATAACACTTAAGTTCCATTAGGTACCTAAAAATGGGGGGTGGGTTTGGGACAGGACGAGTGAGTTAGGCGTGGACTGTCCGCACCTAACTGACTCTTAATTGTGAACACGGTCTTTTGTTATTATGTTCAGATTTGTCAGAAGAGAGAAACGATTGTATTCAATTTTGTAACTTTTTGACAATCATTTTCTTCACTTTATTTCTGGCTTTTGTGTTTTCATGTAATCCATTTTGCCTGCATTGACTTTCAGTAGTTTAATTTTTGAAGTCATGATGGACTGTATTCACAGAAACGATTTTGCGCGGGGTTGCGTGCGTATTTTTTGAGCGGATTATCAGCGCAGGTGTAGTAACTTTTCAACGCAAGTTACGTAGTATTTACGCACGTAAGTCCTTTAGGCACGGACATACGGGCATGTATTCCATGCATGTACATGGGGCTGTTTGTAACTCCTGGTAATCAAACACATACGGGGCGTGGTTCTTCCGTACGTTAGAAGTTACGCAAAGCTTAACCTTATTGATGTCACTCCACGTAATTTGCTGTTCCATTACACAGAACAGAATCTGCCTCTTGAATTTATTCAGCTGGATTCAGAAGTCAAATTAAAAATCAAGTGATATATGAAGGGAAATAAAATAACAATTTTTGGCACACAGTTCTTTAAAGTAATTTAAACTATACTGAATTTCATCTCTCCTCCCTATGTTTAAAAAAATTTATAAAAAACTATAGCTCAATAACAAATATAATTCTTATTAACTGGTTGAGACTCCAAACCCATTTCAATGTCTTCAAATGTTTTGGAGCACTTGAAACTGTATTGCTAAAAATATAATAATGAAAAGCTATCGATAGTGTGACCTTTATTTTATACTTTGTGTACACAAAACCGGTGGGTTTACATTGAAATTGAATCAATGTATTTCATTTTTTTGTTTTAGATTTGAAATCAGTAAAAGAGGGGAACATTGTTGTAGTTTTACATTGGAAAATAATTTATTTACACAATAGTGGCAGTAATAAAGTAATGCCATATTGCATATAGCAAGTAAGAACATATGTGATATTAGTGTGGCCAGAACTATAATAAAATGGGAACTATAGATAAAGTTGGTAACTTACTAGACTTTGTTGAATATGCATAGTCCAGCCACCATTCCCATAAAGCATTTTCCAGCCAGGATTGGCCAAAGTAGAATGTTTGGGAATGAAAGAAAACCACTACTTTTACTTAGTTGAATAAAAATGATTTGTTATAATGTAAGATTAATAAAGAGAGAAATTAAATATGTAATATTATGAAAAGTGTAAATGAAAAGATGCATGATCTCCAGCAGGTGTTTAGATATTATAGAACATCTTATCATAACGTATTATCCAGTAATAATGCATAAGGTCAATGCTGTTGGCCTATTGGATATCAGAGAAAATCAGATCTGAATGAATGAATTGTGTTTCCATGCTGAACTAGAACAATAATCTAGTTTGTGTGGTAAAGTTTCAAAGGTTTCTTTGATTTTGGGTCAGTGTATTAAACCCTAATAAGACAGGTTTAAATGCACAGTTATTTGTCTATAGAATTTGATAGTTTTTGATATTGTTCACAAAATGTATGTTTTATATTTGCATTAGAAGTTGGTGACAATGGTCAAAGTCCTATATTGAAGATAAATCCAACTTTTCTTTATTTCTTATGTATATAAATATCAGTGTTATGTACATAGAATTCTTTGTAAATAGTGTTTTCTGCTGGGAGAGAATTACTTACATAACACTTGTAAGGCAGCGGGAGGAGGGCCACTCTGGATATACAGATGACATCCACTGATGAACAGCTCTATTTCCTGCATTGTCACAGGAATCAGCACAACCTGCATTATCCCATTGGTATTGTGTATTGCATAGTCATGGCTGGTCTGTGCTAACCCTCCCACTTTTGTGTTGCCGCACATAGTAATGATTTGGTCAGACACATGAGACCACATCAAGAATTTTTTCCATGGAAGCACTAACATCCCAGTACACCCCTGTAATACGCACACTTACTTCCTCCTTCTCCACTCTTCTGGCACACATAGGCCTCTATGACTTAAATTTATCTTATTCTGCTCTGCTGTGTCCCCTTCGATCTGTCCCATGTCCTTCCCTGCTGCTCTGTCCTGTGCTCTTTTTCAAGCTTCTATGCGCTGTCCTTAGCTTTGTCTCATGTAGAACATGGGAGGCACTGCCACTGAGGCTAATGTCACCAGATGTTCACTGGAGTTCCTGATGCTGGGGACAGACTTGGCTGCAGACACCCAGCAGGTCACATGCCTTAAAGACAGATCCCTGTGTGGTAAAGTGGTATGTAGGCACAGCCTAGACAGGAATACATAGTTTCCTCTAATCCAGGCCTGAAACGCATCAGAGGTGAACACTCGCATCCCTGACAAACTCCACCAATCCTGAGAATCAGCACATGGATCGGCGCTCTCATCTCCCCAGCAGGACTTCGGAAACCCAGGACAGGGACAAAATCTAGAATTTACCAACCGCAATCTGGTACAAGGGAAGGGGAATCTGAGAGTAGAGTTTCTTTGTTTTATTATTATTTAACATGTTGTTTTTATAGAGAGTTGAGTAGAAATTTTTGTAATAATAAAATAGTTTGAACTTGCTACAACAGATTTTTCTCTCTCTCTCATTTCCAAGTGACTGCTGAAAAGGATTGGCGCCACGGAGGATAAGGATTTTAATGTTTTAGTAAACTTTGAAAGCTGCCTGCCATCGTATGGTTTATAATTTTGTCATTTATCCAGTTTTGATTGTGTTTTTATAGATAGTGTAGTGCAAAGTATATTAGAGGATTTAATCATTTCTGCATATTGTACACTGGGGTGGTAGACCCAATTACCTCTAATGCTCAGCAGCTTATACATATAGCGCTATGTCTTTATTTATTTATTTCAGGAATGTATAGTGACTAGAACAGTACATCCAGTATACTTTACATGGATACACTGAGTACACACACGCACAATCACCCACAAATAATGGAAAACCGCTAACACCACCGAATATAGTACAAAGCTCACCGAGAGATAAGGTCAGAAACTAACTTCAGGAATAGGGATAAATGCTAGGCCAGGAATCACCCTAACCCATGCCAAGACATCACACCGTGTAAACGGTACTGCAGAGCATGCAAAGGTGTTTACAGAAAATATCATATCTTCTACAGGCAAGGATGCCAAGGTACACTGCTGGGACAGATCGGTAACCAGAACAAAATGGTAGCCAAAATAACAGGCAAAGACAGACAAAGGAGTAGATGTCTAATTGGAGCAGGCACATGAATAGATGAGCACGGCAAAACTGGGTCTGAAATAGGACCAGGCTAAGAAGAACCAAGGCAACAGAAACATACTGACCATGTTGACTAAATCAGACTTATCATGCTAAGACTCACTTAACAGAATACTACAGACAGACCAGAAACACCTGAACAAACTATATCGACAGCCAGGGACCTGGTAACGTAGTGAAGTCACAAACAATATAACCCATGTTGGGTGAACAGCGAGAAGATTGTATAAGTGCAGCTGATAGGAGAACAGTTTGCACCAGTGGCTGTGACTCGCACCTTCCATTAGCCACTAAACACAGCAGCATGCAGGTTCCATAGCAGGTCTAGGACACTGCTAAACCTAAGCAATGCATCCCGGCTAAAACTGACAGATGTGACGATCATGACTGACCTAACACCCATACTTGTGTCCTACTCCTCGCTCTGTCCCGACTTGCTCTGTCTTCTATTTTCAATTTTTTTTCTAAAATGTACAAAAGAAATATTTTAATTTCTTTAACTTTGAATATTATATAACTCATAGAATAAGGCATCAACTGTTAGCTGGGGCATAGGCAATTTGTGCAATGAAAATGCTTACGAGCCAACATGCACACTGCACACAAAGGCAATTCACCCAATTTACACTTTTATATTCTTTAAATAATATAACTTCAAAAAGTGAAACATTTAAGTTTTCTCTGCTAGAAATGAAGTGAACAATTCTTTATATTCACCTGTAGAAACCTCTGTTCTCCCCAAACACCTCCACTTAGTACAGCACTTACCACAATTGATAAGTGTATCTTAGGCATTTGATGCCTTTATAATGCTGTCCAGTATATTATGTGTGTCCTAGGACATAAAAATCTTATTTACAACTTTTCAGTTAAAAATTGTATTTTAATGCCTTCTACCACCATTATGAATAATTGCAGTTTAATGTATAGTAGACGATGCCCAGTTCTTGATTAATCTATTAACTCAAATTATCATAGTAAAATCTTGCCACCAATGGAAATGGGCAACTAATAAGTTATTTCATGTGGAAAATCAGTAAATGGTAAATTCAGTTAGAAGTGAAGGAATAGAGGATAATAATGAACAAGTCCATCAGTTTTATGACATTTATTGTCTGATAGTTGTATGTTATTGTTGGAAAAGAGAATAAAAATATGCTAAGAGACCCAAACAGACACCAAAAGCTAATTCCATATAACCCAGGGATTAACCAATCCCCAAAAAGTGAATAAATGGTATATAGATCATGGGTTTAGGGATAGGCTCTAGGTGCACTCCTGAGGCATTGATATTAGATATCCCACTGTAAATCACAATGTATCCATATGTTCAATATGATAAGAAAGTTCATCAGGAGAAAAGTACTCAAATCCATGGTGTACTCCGTCATGGGGAGTTCATGCATGTGAAAATAGGAAGAAAAGAGCAGGGGGGTGTTAGAAATAAAAATGACATTTATCTCACATGGAACACATATAAAAACATTGCATGAATAAAAAACACATACTTAAAGTAAGTCATATATACCCAGGAGAAGTGTGCCACTGGACCGGAGAGAATGAGAAGCTCTGGTGGAAAGTCCTTGAATAGAGTTGTTAACCGTGCAGCCATTGTAGTGGGGGAACTTCCTGATTCGGGTAATGCTGTAAGGTGCTGCTTAGAGTCTTGACGCGTTTCAGGCTGGTCCGCATTTTTCAATAATAGACTATTCAGCAATGAAGTTTGTTTGTAGTTATATAGGAATGAAGTTTCCGGTTTCCCCATATAACCGGGTGATGTACAAATGTATATTTAAACACTTATAAAAATTAAAAAGTGTAATAATACGCTAGTGCATTTGCTCACCTATTTGCCTTAATTAACGATTTCAGAACTTTTTTAGATCTCTCCCCCAAATGTCTCTTATCAGTAGAGAAACGACTTTCCAATAGATGTAGCAATGTAGCAAGAGCTGCATTCCTAATATGGTGTTGCAGTTATTTGCTGCTAAGTGCTTCTGACCAGTGATCTGATTCTCTGAATCGCCACAAACCCAAAGCTATGCTCCTTCCTTGTCATCCTGAGCCCACTGTCTGCTAGTAATAATGGATCAGATCCAGACTGTTTTCCTTTTGTAGGTGCACACACTGTACTTTCATTATGGACCTGAAACTTCCAGATCCAGATTTTGGTAATGGAAGAGTTTCCAACGGCATTGAGGGAAAGGACTGGATGTGTACAGTGTGCAAGGTGTGAGTGAGGAGGTGTTATAGTAAAGTCAGGGCGTGGTTTTGACCCTTACATACTATCCAGATTTCCACGCCGTCCCTAATTTATATGGGATTGGTATGGAAATATTAAGGTAGGATCCTGCTATCGTAACTCCCTTGCATGTGATTTTGGATCCAACAGAGATCTGGCATTGGATTTCTGCTTCTGCTTTGTTTGAGCTCTAGCCTGGATCCAGTCTAATGTCTCCACTTCAATCCACTGCATATCTGCAGGGTGATCACTGCCACTACTACTCCCCAGCAGCATCTACAGAGCCACGGCATGCTACTAAAATACTGTAGCCGGTGATCACGGCTCTGAAACTAAGCTGGTGGGGGAGCCTCCTGGACGCGGGATTCGGGATGAGTGCCCCATTCAAATCTCCTAGGGGTGGCTCTGTGTGTCTGTCACCTTGTATATACTGTCTGCAGCTGAGAGCACCCCACTGTTACTCCTTTTGGCTAGCAGAAAATAGTTCACTACTTTATCCCCAAATGCAGCTTGGAATCTGGCCAATCCTGTAGTGATCTTTGACAGAATACCCAATCATGGCACTCTATTATCTCTACCATGCTAATCATTTATAAATCCAGATAACATGGGTAGACAATGATTTTGTCATAGGGCTACTCATGTTTTATTATATAGGTATTCTCTACGCTCATTTCAAGAATGTTTATAGATTCTTTATGCCACCCACAGTTTGAAGTTAAACCCTCTTAAGGAGCTGATATTGACCATTTATAAAGCGTTTAGTTTATTAACCGCTCCCGGCAGCTGTGTCAAGTGTTTTCTGGCAGCACAATAATTCGTCTTCAGATTTTAGCACCTTGAACGCGCATTGGTCCACAGGTGTTGGTAATCAGTATTGTTTCACAAGCAGCTGTGTGGAACATTACTTTAATCCTCTGAGGTAACAATGAATGATGCACTTTGTTTCTCTGCCACGTGGCACAGTTCCTAGAAGCTGTGTTAACTGTCTGACTCGTTTTGGTATCCCTGTGGTGTGGTAACGTTTAAATGGCAGAAACGTTGGATAGCTTCATTCATGAAGAAGTGCTATGGGCTTTAGTTCTGATGCAAAGTCAGTGACCAAGACAGACTATGATCCTCATATTTTTTTATCTCACTTGTGACTCCTCTTAGGTTGGTTAAAGGGTTCTTAGCACATGAATTTCACTGTTTTAATGATTTAGAGGGAACCCAAAGACTGGGGCTGGCTGGCAAATTTTAGCCTGGGGGGCAAGCCCACAGCAGTGGCCCATACGTAAAGACCCATCTTTAACATATATTTAATTGGTGATTCAGTGTATATAGGCAGCCGCAACACACCCAGTAACAGAAACAGCCCTAGGTTTTGTGGGGCCCTAGGTGAAAAAATTTACAAGGGGCCCCATCAAACAATGTCCAAATCATTGGACAAAAATTTGGTTAGATTTTTTTTCTACCTTACATGACTAATGACTGATCCTGAGCTACGTACGCTAGTGTGTTTACGCTAGCCACTGTCGTAAAATTGGCAATTTGTATGTACTGCGCATGCGCGCAGCAGATGTTAAGCAACGTAACTCTGACCGTAAGTAACATCATCGTAAATACGAGCGAAGGGGCGAGTCATCCATACGACACCCGAAAATACGCATTGTAGGCGGAGGGAGGCATTTAAATCGTACAGTATGGACCATGTTAGGCCGCTATGTACGTTAATCCATTACATACATCAGTACTTACACTTGGAAAATTTAAGGTAGGGTTTGGCAAACGTAAATAGAGGTAATTACGTACGAGCGAGGGGAGTGCATAGTACTTATAATAGCGTAAATACGTTAAGCCAACGAATGTAAAAAGAACTTAGGTCTGTATCTACCCCCAACTGCTTTGTCAAAAAACATTTTTTTTATTAATTTACCATAAAAAACATTACTTTTATATTTTTTTCATTAAAATATATATTTTCTTTGAATAAACAATTGGTGTGTATTGTGTATGATGTAAAGTCTGTGTGAGAGACTAAATCAAACCAAATAAAAAATAACCACTAAAAACTGCATGTTATCATTAGGTTTTTTATTAAATGTATCAAACAGTAATAGTTAAAAGAAAAGAAATACCATTTACCTTTTGCTGGATCACAATGGTGGCTACTCTTCTCATCAAGGCTGCCACTGTGTATTGTGGAGGAATGTTAGCAGTTAGTGCTTTGGAGGTGCACTCTTGGCTGTCAGACAGCAGAGGCTGGGGCGGTTCTAGTATTTTCCTTTCAATTTTTTTTACTCCTACCCTTATTCTTATTGGTCACCCACTATCTCCCCCATACACTTTCTCACATATTCTCATTAGCTATTTTCCAATGC
>WWET01000869.1:153007-164762 GCA_011038615.1 Limnodynastes dumerilii | reverse complement strand
ATAAGGGGCAGACATGGAGGCTGGCCATAATAATAAGGGGCAGACATGGAGGCTGGCCATAATAATAAGGGACAGACATGGAGACTGGACATAATAATAAGGGGTAGACATGGAGGCTGGCCATAATAATAAGAGGCAGACATGTAGGATGGCCATAATAATAAGGGGCAGACATATCGAGCCTACAGGGGAAGTCTGGAGAATACAGGGGAAGTCTGGAGAATGGGGAAGTCTGGAGAATACAGGGGAAGTTTGTAGAATACAAAGGAGTAGGAGGAAGGTGCGGAGAATACATAAAATCACTCTAATACATACAAAGGCTGTTGTAGATATTTATTACATTATTTAAACTCCCACCAACTAGAAATATTTGACTTTTGAAATGTGTAAGTAATTACTTTGCAGGACACCCATACACAAACACTGGCGACGCAGGGACCGCCCATATGCTTTTTACTTTTCTCCCTGAAATGATTTATCAAAAGTAGGCAACTATGGTTTAGCCCAGGAGTAACTAATTTCAAGCACTTAGTTAAATCTTAATCCAGTCCCAAGTCTGTAACTAGCAGCTGACCAGGAGGCATTTGCCAGGGGGCACCTTTCATTTTGGGCACCAAACATCTTTATCACCCAAGGGCTGCATTCACAAATGACCCCACCCTTCCTTTTTGCTGTAAGCATGGAATGTTAGGCAAGGCTGGAGTTTTAGCTATAGGCTCTGTTACAAAACCTGGAAGGAAGTAAGGTAAGTTAAAGAATAGAAAATGATTGTCTGCTGAGAGCTATTTATCAATATTCAGCTGTAATAATGAAGCAGCAGCATTCTCTCATTTTTCCTACTCATTTCATCAAGGGGATTTGGGGAACTGGGAGGGAAGTGTCATATCATGTACTTAGTAATAATTTGTAATGGCTCAACACCTATCTAAGACCTTGCAGAGTTCTCATTTTGGCCTTAATAGATCTAACACCAATGTGGAGACAATTTGTATAAATGTTAACAACAAGCATTGGTCTTTTAAATGCTTCCTTTACATTATCTTATCCTTCTAAAATGAACAGTGTGTGACTGCATGTGTCTCATAATAGATAAACTGCTTTTTATATGCAGTATAATGGAGAATTGTTTCTTTTATTTACATTGTTACCTAACCTCTTTAAACATAACCTGAAAAAATATCTCTAACTTCCTTCCAATGTTATCAGCCCAAAATGTATTCTAGTAGCAGGGTATAACCATTTCAGTATGCTTTTGTGGACGAGAAAGGGATAAAATAATGAATAAATCAAGTCTAATTAAAACCACTTTTGAATCTCTTAAAAAACAATAGTCACAAAAGATAAAAGCGTAGTTGTTTGTTTTAATAGTTATATAACCAATCAATTCCATTCCTCAACAGCAACTGTATAAACACATAGCCCTTTAGCAACTGCTTTGTACAGCCACCTGCACTCTGATCTAAACTAAACCTATACAAATGTTCCCATGAGAAGCTTTCTCTTTTCTTAGAATAGATTAGCACATATTACCAGTCAGATTGTAGCAACACTTACAGCACAGCATTCCTTCAGCAGAAGAATTATTACTTATCTTCAGGGTCTTCCTTTTTTTCCTATTCAAGCTACTATCAGTGATATAAGTAAATGCTCAGCTAAAATCAAGACAATCACTGTACAATAGTGACAGTACTACTACTACTACTACTAATAATAATATTAATAATACCAACAACAATGCAACAATAATAATACAATAATGCAAGTGCTATTTATGCAGCCAACACAAGAAAGCAAACAAATTTACTACCACTAATAGAGACATTAGACTGGATTCAAAACTAAAAAGTCAGGGGACTTATGAAAGTCATTTGTAACATAGGTGCATGCGCATGCCAGATGTTACGCAAGGGGTGTGGTTCCATGCTAAGAACGACTCTATTTTGATAGGGCTGTTTTCTCCCAGCCAGTTTCTATCATTTGGAGCTCCGTCTTTGGTGGTGCCGGGATTAATTGCTTTGCAGTTCAGAAGTGGCTGCTTGAGAACTGCCCTTTTGAAATAGGCCTTCCTTAACTCTTTCACCACGTAAAATATTGGCAGTAGGGAAGTCTGGTTCTGCAAGCATACAGAGGACATGTCTATACTGTACAATATAATAGGAAGTACCATTCATTTGAAATTCAAACCCAGCCCCTCTGCTGGAAGTTGTCAGTATCTTCACTCTTTCAACCTTAATTATTTTATAAAATAATTGGCAGAAATAATTTTATATTTATGTATTTCCAAATTCCAAATATCAAGTAAAAGCAAAGTGGTCATTAAAATGTTTTAATCTCACAATTTATGGTAAGACATGAAAGGTAGTCTGTTACTGGTTAATGGCAGTGTTGCTGGGGCATTTCCTTTCCTGTGTTTCTGTTGTTAGCAGATTACCCCCGGCCTTTCATGCACCTGTTTGCATTTACCTATAAATTAATTGAGCAACTTCCATTTTGTGTGTATACTGTGTGGGAGCATGTCTGGGAGAAGCAGCTGAGAGGGGGTGTTGTTCCACACCAGCTATTTTGGAGGTTTTAAGGGGTGTCTCCTGAGGTAAGTTAGTCTTATAGAATAGTTGGTTCTGGTTAATGGCAATGTTGCTGGGGCATATTCTATCCTTTGTTTCTGTTACAGCAGATTAGTTCCGCCTTTCATGCACCTGTTCTATTAACCAATAAAATGACCTGAGCAATTACCATTTTGTGTATTCTATATACTGTATATACAGCAATAGGAAAAATGGCACTAAAGTAATGTAGACCTGCTCGTGGTGCTATCCAAGTAAAAGGTTTAATTTACATTTTTTTGTTCTTTTTTTTAGCACCATTTAAGGCTTATTCTTGGTATATTCATTGTATAAAAATATGTATTATACATTAATAGGTGTGTATCTTAAATTTGAATTTTTTTAAAGTAATAATGTTAAACCAAATTTCAGCACTACTTTTTCAAGAACAAATTTTGGCTCCCATAGTCTTGTTTTATTTGAGTTGAAATAGTAAACCACATATGCTTTTATTTATAACTATTGGGTCTGTTTACCACTTTTCATTTTTTAGTCATTACTATCATTTTCCTGATGTCTAGTTTTAGGTCTCAGCTATATTGTAACTGAATTTATTGGAGCAACAATGCTCATTCATTTACACCAAGCACATAAATACAATTGGATGGCTCATAACAGAGGTAATCTTATATGTATCTCTGCTGAGCTATCCTTATAATCAAAAAGGGGGAGTACAAAATGTTAATATAATATTCTTCTACAATTTTAATAATGCATAAAAAAATGTTATAGTGTGTTGTGCATTTTGTCAGTGATAAGTGGATAATGCATTTTAGTTTCTGAGAACTGCATTTTAACATTGTTAAAATGTGAGTGTGGACTGAGGTAAAGAGGGTTTGGCCATACTGAGTCATGCCACAAGCCACAGGTCAGTAATAGAAAAATATGCCTTGAGATATTCAATTAGAATGATAGTTGTGGATGCGTAATTCACAAATGTCTCCAAAGTAGATGATTTGGACAGTACTCATAATAGATTGTTATTGCAAATTAAATGCACCAGCATTCCTTCACCATCAGCTTAATCTCTTAGCCGTACTCCATAGCAAATGCCAGAGACTCAAATTAGAAAAGGTTGGAAGCGGAATTCAAACAAAATAAGAAATCTTCCTCCATATGAATAAAATAAAGGAGAACATATACAATTTACTCTATTGGTTGTACCTTTAAGATCTACCAAAGGAGGAGGTGTCCCATACAGGGCCCTTTTTTCCATATCTGGTCTCAATGCTCCCAGTCTCTCTGATGGGAAATTGAAGAACGTTTAACCTCCATTTACTCCTTAAATTATCCTTTTTTTCCTCTTAAATTTTTCCTTCTACCTTGGGCTACCAGACACTTTGTGAAATCAGAACAAGCTAATGCATCATCTGGTTTCAGCTGGGTCCTGTCAGCCTCCCTCTCTACAGGCTGTGCTTGGCAGGATCTGGTATACTTACAAAATGGAATGTATTACATGTATATTAAATATCTGCTCCAAGTTATTCTGTAAAATTTTGGAACCGTGGCCAGTGTTTTTCAACATCTGCCTTCCCACAGCCCGCTGACTCTCTCTTCAGTCCCTGTCTTCTTCTTTGTCATCCATGGGCCATCCTGGACTTACCACATTCTCCCTCCTTCCCTGCTTTTTCCTCTTTCCACTTTTTGGTCTGCTATATTTTTCTTATTGCTTGAATCTTCCTTCTTTCCTCATTCAATCTTTTCTTCTCTCATTATACACCATAGAAATAGAAGCAACACCCTCTACATTGTTTTATTATTATTAATTATTAGTGTGCTATTTACTTATAATTAGATGTTATACCTCCTGTTTAAATCTTCCTAATCACTGAGGCTTTTGTGATATCTGCTTTATATACCTTGAGAATGGTGTCACTACTTAATATTCATGTTTTTGCTAGCTGTATGTTGTTATTCCTGCTTCTACAAATAAAGCTGTAAAAAATTGTAGTAACAATGTAAAAAAAATTCCTATATATGACCACCACACTCTGCCTAAAGGTTAATAAACTTTCAACTGACCACTACATATGCGGGTCCCTGTTTGACCTCTGGGTGGCAGATTTACTACATTACAAAAGCAGGGTATTGATGATATGATCATATTGATACTCCCTTGTTTTACAATTATCTCCTAAGGATGAAATGAAGTAAATTAAAATGAAGTGAAGTGTTCCTCAGCTATTATCTCATCCTTCCAGCATAAGGTACTGTGAATGGGAATGCACCTTTTACTTGGTCCACACTGTGGAAGCCATGTTTACTTGCCACTTGGAGCAGCTATTGGATAAAACCCTTTCCGAAGCTTGATTCAAACCATATACTGTCTGAGACTCTCATCCTCAGTTTTATAAATAATATACCCCCTAACAATATCTGACTAGATTAATATTTACTGGTAGGTCATTGTCATGACTGTATAACAACAATAACAAGATTGACCTACACAGTCTTTGGAGTAACCAATTTTTTTGACCATAGTAACAAAAACACAAAAGCTGATAAACAAAATACATGTCTTTTGTTTTTAGCCTAAAAGGCACCTGTCAGCTATTCAAAATGGTTCCTTTAATGTACCATAAACTGCGGACTTCAAATGCACTGGATAGCACATGGGGTCACCACCTGTTTCTAAATTACCTAGTACAGATTCAGTCAGCCCTGTTTGTTGTCCTTATTGCCTACTGAAGTACAATAACTGCAAATTCTATCACTGATTGTCATGTCAGCTTGCAATACAGAAAAGTGTTGACAGTTGGAGATAGCTGAGTTGGAGATAGCTGTGCTTTTCCATATCCAAAACATAACTGCAATAGATAATGAGTCATACAATTATCTTACCAATTCCCTCTTTAACCCTGTCACTGGCATTAAGAAATGACATTTTTAGTTTCAGATCTGAAGGACCTATCTGTTACATACTCTTTCTCTGTATAACCCATAAACTTTATTATTTATAGAGCTTATGTGCTATAATTATGTGGAATTTAACATGTTTTTCCTTACTTTACTGAACCTACAGTAAAATTATATCTAAATAATGCTGAATATTTCAAGTTTTTCTCAAGGGGGAAAAAACAAATAAAGTTAAATTTTATTTTATTTTTTTGTTTACAAAGATCAATAAGTTACAAATATTAAATTTTCTTTGTCACAGTGCAAACAATATTTTTACAGATATTTTTTTCTTGTTTGTCTAAGTACGACCATAAACCCTTTTTTTCTATCAACACAATTTTAGAATATGAAAATCTCCATTTTAAAATATTTCTGTATGTTAAATTATTTTTGATATATATAAATTGCATCCAAGGACACAAATATAAACAAATCAGCTGGTATAATCTGAAGACAAACTTCCCCTATGAGCCTTCATTCAGTACTATAAAATATATGTTGATTGTTTAATAAAGAACTTGATAAAACGAGGTAGAATGAAGGAGGTTCTGAGCTACATTGTGCCACCTTGTTAGTTTTTATATGGAAGCAAATAAAAATGAGAAGGTTCTTTTCATACTTTGTCCCCTTGAGACCTGGGCCTGATCCTGACTGAAACATCTAATATGCTCAGCGATTTATCATATCTCTGCAGGCCTACACACTGTACATGTTTAGAACAGAAGTGCCACCATTCAGACCCCAACACAACTCACTCTTATGACTACCTGCACTCACAAGGGCATTCTATGGGTAGGAACGGGTGTATGATTGTAGTCAATGTACAGCAAGGTTGTGTTCCACATATGAACCCAATATAGTCCCATAAGTTAATGTAAGTATGCACAGTGTATGGCAAAACATTTTATGGATGTAGTCAAGGGC
This sequence comes from Limnodynastes dumerilii, assembly GCA_011038615.1. Classification (NCBI taxonomy): domain Eukaryota; kingdom Metazoa; phylum Chordata; class Amphibia; order Anura; family Limnodynastidae; genus Limnodynastes; species Limnodynastes dumerilii. The sequence continues at coordinate 158,337 of WWET01000869.1, read as the reverse complement.
GTAACTATATGGGGTGCAATTGGTATGGGGCTTGGGATCTTAGTAGGCCCGCAGGCCCTACAATCACCCTCACCACACCTGTAATGGTGTAGCCTGGTTCTGAAGCAGCACTGTGGAGTCTGTCTGCACTGCGCTGCAATAGAGGTTCAAGGTGGATGGACAATCCCTTCACAGTGACTCTTTATAGAAGCTCTGCAGAGAGAGAGAGAGAGATTCCACAGCACTGAATCTGATTAATAAACATTCGCTCCAGCTCCTCTATTATTCTTTGCAATGACGCTGATGTAATAACTCTAGCGCCTTTGCAGAGAAGATAGAGGAGTCACCTGGCGCCATATCAGGACTCAAGAGGTTAATGACTGCGTAGTTGATAATTAGGGGTAAGTGAGGAGGTTTATATAAATGACGGTGACCTGAGTTGGGGGACCCCTTCAAAATTCTGCTATGGGGCCCACAAAGTTCTAGTTATGCCCCTGGCTGTAGTTTTGAAGCACTCATACAAATCAAAATGACCATTTACATTAGCACCAGAGCCATCACTACACACAACTTTGGATCAGGCCGTCACTGTGATAGGTAGCCTCACTCCAGAGGCGGAACTAGTGAGTTGTGGGCCCAAGTGCAAAAAATATACTTTGGCCCTAATGGTATCCCAGGTACCTCAGAGAGGAGCTTCGGTGGTGCGGTGATAACTGCTATGGGCCCTTGTATCAGCATGGGCCCCGATGCCGCTGCACCTGTTGCACCAATGGTAGTTCCGCCCCTGCCTCACTCCACATGTCTACTCTTTCTCCATTGTATAGGAAATTTGTGGATATATATGATATTACATCACAGAGGCCTAGATTCCAGTGTAGAAAAACTAAATAGATAAGCAAATTAGTCCAAAATATGAAGCTGGTAATTAGCAGCATTCTTACTGAAATGTTGTTTACCAGGTTATGTGTGTGTGTGTGTGTGTGTGTGTAGGGTACAAAACAAAAGATAAAAGACATAAAAACCTGTTTCAATGGTGCCACCAGTTTCTAGACTCCTCTGGGTCTTTGAGACAGGTTGCATCTCGTTATGAACAGTTCGATTTTAATTTTTACAATTTAGACAGATGCAGCATTTTATGATAATCTGAGCCGACAAGCCAACAGCCATTCTTCACAAAAGGCATATGAAAGTTTCCTCTTGCTTTAATGATCACATTTATGGGGGAAAATGGCGTAAGTTTTTAAGTTTAAATGTACATTAAAACTGAAATATTAGATAAAGCTGAAATTCTACACGTAAAAATGCCCAAAACAAACTTATTTGCTGCCTGCTGTTCTTATATGCAAATCTTTCCTTATTACAGTACATATAGACACGCAATTCACAGCTGCATAAATGCTTTGCCGTTAATGAAATCTTTGAATTAAGCATTATGAAAAATGTTTAGTGGTTTGTTTTATAGTTAGCATTTTGGAATACAGCAGCACAAAATCCATATACTTACAAAATGCTACAAATTCTGTTTTTTTTTCGTTCTACACTTATGACATCTGAAGCTGGTTAAAATCCCTTCCAGGTTTGTGTTGGATATTTCTGTATTTCAATCAGATGCCGTCTTGTACAAAAATACTGCTATCCGAGGGCAAGCAAATAGCTGTAAGCTACACACATGGAGAGTAACAAGGGTGAGGAGGTCTGATTATATTGGAAGGCATCCAAATAGTCATGTATTCTGTTTATACTTTATGGATCTTTGAATTTATGTACAATCCAAGCAAACAAATTGATTTTAATGCTACGACTGTTGACCTTACATGTTCAGTTTATTGCACCATGTGCGTATTAAAGCTATTCACTTAAAATTGAAAAGGAAAAAAACTGAAAACAAATCACATTTTATAACTGAATTCATGATACAAACTGGCATTACACACTAAGCTCAATTTCAGAGACGATAATTACTTGCTAATAGCTAATTTCTTAAGAATGATTTGCTTATCATAGTAACACAAGATAAATTACGAGAGATTGTCACTGTTTTACATGACATGAATAATCACAGATCAAAGCCAATATATAAATGCACATAGCAGAAAATCATAATTGGCAACACCTGACACAGTTTGCCGCATCCCTGTGTGGAAGTACTCAAAGAGGAGAAAGAAGTTTCTGGTAATACTGATGGTAGTCATATAGAAATGAAGTTCTGCTTTACTCATGCATGTGTATATAAAATGTTTATGCTTATATGTTTTGACTATTATGGTTTTAAGCTGTAATTTATTTGTATGCAAAAAGGTTAAACGTATATAACAACAAGACAGAACTTCAATATAACATATTTCTCATAGTCATGTCCCCTCAATATTATATGCCCCGCATTAGTGTCCTGGGGCCTGATCCAGACCTACCATACGCTGGGCGTAAGCGTAAGATCGGCTGAAATGCCGATCTGCACATGCGCACATGCACTGGACAGATGTTGGCCAGCCTAACTCTCGAAGATCGGGAGTCCGTAGTAGTAGCGTAGTAACGGCTGAGGGGGCGTTCCTCGCTGTTACTATGCAAAGGTTAGTGTAGGTAGGCTGGGGGATGGAGTGTAATTAGGGAGGGAGGGGTTTTAGTTAATATGCTCCTGTCCCAGCGTATTTATCCTCGAAGTTAGGGTAGCCTTCAGCCAGCGTAAGCGAGGGTAAATACGCTGGGGCAGGGTGGAGTGTCGGGGAAGTACATGTTGATACGCTATGCTTTGCTAAGCACAGCGCCGTAGGTCTGGATCAGGCCCCTCCATCCTTTCTCTGCTCCTCACAAAACAACACTGCTTTTAAATAAACCAAGCACATATGTTGCTAATGCCCCATTAAGTTGTAACAGCAGAGCTTCTCACTTATTTTTTTTATTTTTTATTAATCCCTGTTGTTCCCCATTTTCTTAGTATGAATCATAATCTGACAATGATGACATTGAAGTTTGTCCATAGTTCTGTCCCTTGCATTCGGAGCTCACACACATGGACTTATGATCTCTGATCCCTACCGTAAGATTTTTGAGTCATCCTTCCTAAGCCTGTGGTTCACTGCTGAGAAGAGAACGGCACTTTTTTGACAGGGACGTTTTCGACACCGCGTTTCCGAACAGGGACGGAAAACGACTGTTCTTTCCCTGTAGTAGTGCAGTATGTGTCGATCCGGACAAAGAATACCTAGCAGCAATTGGAGAGTATTTCCCCAACCTCAACCTTTATCCTAAGCCTCACCCTAACCCTCCTCTTCCATTACTGTAACCCTCCCTTCCCTGCAGCCTGACCCTAACCTTCCCCTTCTCCAATCCATCCCCTCCCCTTAGCCTAAGACTTTTTAGTAATATCTGTGTGTATTTTTACTTAGTAATATCTGTGTGTGTGTGTGTGTGTGTGTGTGTGTGTGTATGGGTTTGGTTCTACGACAGGATCGTTTTCGACAGTAATTTTACAACAGAGGACTGAGAATGAATATCTATCCCTGCCAGAGACAAGTTTCTGAAAATCCCCAGCATGAATCCCCAGTGGTAACGTGTGAGTATTTCTCCAACCCCAACTTTTATCCTAATCCTCACCCTAACCCTCCTTTTCCATTACTCCTCCATAATCCTCTCTCTCCCACAGCCTGACCCTAACCTTTCCCTTCTCCAAATCATCTCCTCCTCACAGCCTAACCCTAAGACTCCCTTTTTCTAAGCCTCACCGCAGCCTAAACCTAAGGGTCCCTAAGGATCCCTTCCCAGCAGTCCACTAACCTGTCAGGTCTTGCATGTACCGGATGCTGCTGTTGCATGTCTTGCGGTGGGTCTGGATGTCATAAAGTTAATGAATGGATAAGTTTCCAAAAATAAATTTGGAATTCTTACCTATTCATTATAAAAACTTTATAATTAGTGACATTTTAGAAATCAAGACAATTGCAGACAATTAGCTTTTGGCTGTGTGTATTTCGAAAATGTTATTTTCGGAGCAACAAACGGAACCTCTCCCTTAAAATGGGGACAGTTTGGAAGTCTGGGTAAAGTGGAGAGCCCTTAGCACATCCTTATTGTACAAAAATTTATGTCTCCTATTCATGTATGCTATTGCGCTATTCTGCCCCGTCGTTGGCAAACCTATAGAAACACTTTGAGTATGGAAGTCCTTGCACAAGAGCACACAAAATATTCAGTAATTTTCCATATTTTTGCAATTAGAAAACAACAGATATTTAGGTACGGAGCCACTGTGCATGCTTATTCATATAGACTACACAGTGTGCGGAATGGTTACATAGGTAGATTTACTACATGCGGTCTTTAAAGACTGCACATAGTGATTTAAGTAAAAGGAGGCGTGCTAGTGCCGCCTCAGGGAAAAGTGGGTGAGGGAAGTATGGTCAGCAGTCAAGGAGGGCGTGCGGAAGGGATCTCCATTTGTATTTTCCTTCTTAAGAAGGAAAATACGCACAATTACTTAAGGTTGCCCTATGGCCCTCTTAAGTGTCATTAGGCTCCTAAAAACTGGGGGGAGGGGGGATTTTGTGGGGATGGATGGGTGAGTTAAATCGCTCTTAATTGTGGATCTGGTCCACTTGTTTGGTCTTGTATATGGTGGTTCCTCTAAACACATGGCTGAAAGTTGGTGTAAATATTTCTGGTAAGGGAAATTTTGATAGATGGCATGCCACTCACATCCAGATGCACAGATGAAAGCGTTACGGATACAGATGTATCTAGAATAATTGAAAAAGACTATTTGACACATTTAGATCTTGTCTTTCACTTTTGTATGCCATTTGGGACAATAACTCAGCTACATCTGCTTGGAGGATACACAAAGATCATTGAAACAAGAGGAACTTGTTTGTTGGTCACTGACCCTCGGACAGAAATGTTATTACAGGTGGTTTGACAGGAACCTGCTGTAGGATTGTGCTGATGTTCTCTTTATAGTGCTTAGAATGGTAAACAGAAGCAGATAACAATGATTTCTTGAGGACGAATATATATGCACTATACGTATGCTGACATAGGACTATATTAAATAATATATGTAACGAGATGAGTTCTTACATTATTGATAATGGCCCAATCCAGACTTTAGAATTTTTCATAATTTCCCAGAGTTAGATAGTGGCCCCTTTTTTACACAGTGCATTCAGTGGAAGCACATGCCAACCCACCCAGACTACAATTCACAAGTGGACATTCCCTCTTAGATAGGTGTTTCTCTCTCTCTTTTTTTGGAGGCTTTTTTTTTGGCTATTTTCAGCATTTTCCTGATTGATGGATTTACTAAAGCAAACTAGACAATAAATTGCCCCCCCCCCCCCACACACAAAAAAAATTGC
>WWET01000869.1:142952-152973 GCA_011038615.1 Limnodynastes dumerilii | reverse complement strand
GATTTAGAAAAGGCAGAACATACAAATCAGTGTACTTACTATACAGCAATTTGTAAAAACTCTGCAAAGTCGCCCAAAAGTCAGATGAATAAAAAGAGGTGGATGTGACTTTAAAAAAAACTAAAAACACTTGTGTTTAAAAAAAATAAAACCCATTTTATAATATAAAAATTTAAAACTGATCTATCCTTTAAAAAAAAAAAACACAGCCGCAGCATGCACTAAACCCTTAGCATGCAGCGGCATATAGTACTACAGCATGCACTAAACCCTTAGCATGCTGCTGCATATAGTACTACAGGGCATGTTGTGCCTTATAGTACCATAAGCAGCAGCATGCCAAGGGTTAAATGCATGCTGCCACATACAAAATGACCCGATCCTAAAAGAAATGTTAAAATGTTCCCACATAAGCACATTCAATGTTAAAATGACCCCCATTCCTCTATTAAACATTTAACTGTGCTCCGTTCATTAATTAATTATGTAAATGACCCCCCCCGTTCCTAAAATTAATCTATAAATGTCCTTTGTTGTTTAAAAGATTATATAAATGTCCTCCATTCCTATTATTCATATTTGCAATGTCCTCCGTTGCTGAAATTAAGATTTAAATGTCCTCTATACCTATTACTAATATTTGCAATGTCCTCTGTGCTATTTATCTGTTAAGTAATGTTTACAGTTAAAAATGTATTTAGAATCATATGAAATAATAATAATACTCACTGTGGGCTGGATCGAGAACAACTTCCGTCGCCCACAATGCGTCCGTCAGATGCCGAAAATAGCTACTGCGCATGCGTAGTAACTAATTTACGTAATCTACGTATCGTTTCGTTACGTAGATTGCGTATATGCGGTCTTTAAGGACTTGATCCAGACCTGGAAAGCTGATCTGCGCATGCGCCAGGCTGATGTTGCCCGGCGTAACTACGGAAACGCCCGAACGTGGATCGAGCATCCATAGTTACAGCGTAGTAACGGTGGAGGGGCTGTCCCTCGCAGTTACTGCGCAAAGTTTAGTGTAGGGAGGCGGGGAAAGGCAGAACATACAAATGAGGCTGAGAGGGTGGCGTTTGCTTAACTATGCCGCCATCCCAGCGTAGTTACCCTCACTTACGCTGGCTGAAGTTAAGGTAGCCCTCAGCTGGCATAAGCGAGGGTAAATACGATGGGGCAGGGGGAGTGTCAGGGGGAGTTCCACGATGTTACGCTGAACGTTAGCACGCTCAGCGCTACATCGTAGGTCTGGATCAGGCCCTAAGATCACATATACACAATCTACGTAACGAAACGATACGTAAATTACGTAAATTAGTTACTAAGCATGTGCAGTAGCTAGTTTTGGCATCTGACGGACGTATTATGGGCGACGGACGTTGTTCTGGATCCAGCCCCGTTTGGATTTCTCCAATGCTGACAGGCAACGTTCGGGACACCAGAGTGTCTTCTTGGCTTGCCAGGGCCACGCAAAGTGATCCGTCATCTTCCGTGTCCCTCTACATAACTCTTGTCATTAATGGGCCCCAATTTATAACCTCGGACGGGAACTGCCATGATGTTCCGTGATTTTTAGGGGCAAGTAAACTCGCCCCTTAGTAAATCTGGCCCAGTGGGAGAAATGACATACCACTATATTCCGCCCCACTTCCAGGACTGACTTGGCCAATATGCATTATGTTGCACTTAACCTCAAGTATCCAACTCCTATTGGTTATAGTGTAAGCTTGTATTCAGTGATATCTTACCTTTAAACTAAACTAAATAATTAATTGTTAATTGTTAATAATAGTAAAAAAAAACATATTTTATCAGCTAATCTTGAAACATAAAGTGTAGTAACAATGACGTCTATGTTGTCCAATTCCAACTACCTATTCCAAAATGTCAAATAATATTTCCCATAGCATAGTTTTATTTGTTTTGCAATCAAGTCAATTAAGAATAAATTTGTCCATTTTTGCCAAATAAATTAGATCTAACATATTAGCTTGAGAAGACATCAAAGTGAATTTGCTAGGTTCATTAACTTAGCAAATTAAGTTACAGAAAATTGTGCCTCTCTGTAATAGATTAAGTCAGTATTCCTCTGGGTTTTTCAAACACACACATATTTCTTCTCACATAAGTAGATAATAGATGCTGTGTTATTCTTCATCTGTTGACGTTCGTACAACTGGAATGTATAACTTACATTGGGAGATATATGTATATATTTTATGTGAAGGCACCTGGAATTCCTAGAGATATCTTTATATTGTTATCGATTTCAGGCATGCTAAGCAAACGCTTAGGAAGAAAAAAAAGGCTGTGTTCTTTAACTCCAGCAGAGGGACAAATTGTTACTGCTCTTGATGATACTGAATTAATGTTGTACTGGTGCTGATTCTCAAAATAGAGCCTCTTTGGATTCTCAGCATGGCCTCTATCTTTTGTTGAGAATTAACAGAGTCCATGTGTTTGTTAAATTAAAGTTATAGCTAAAATACCAGTTGCTTCTGAATGGAAGTGCATCATGTACTATTTATGGCTAGCCTATATATGGAAACAATCCTTCAATCTCCTCCAAGTCTCTGCTATTTTTTTGTGGATATATTTTATCTTATATAATTATTCTTCAGTGTTAAGCTGTCTCTGTTTCTATTTTAAGTCACATTTACTATGGCTTACAAACAAGCAGAGCTGGCATATTTCCTTACATAATAATCCCAGTGCCTGTACAGAGATACTGTATAACCTCTACATAATTGATCATATGCTATAATATATTTTGCCCCTGCTTAGAATCTTTTGGTGTGGAATATAAATTGCTCTTTATAATTTGCAGTGGATCAGATTTTTCATAAGTAAAAATAAAAATATATATAATATTATACATTTTCGATTATATTTATCTGGATGAGGCAGTATTAAACCATTTATTAATTTTGATGGCAGAAGATGGTGTTCTTATAGAAAAACCTGTAATCTCCCCATATAGCTCCGTTTTGCTCCCGCTAACAGCATTTGTTATTGGGAGGAAAAGCAGAGTATGTGGGGAAAATATTTTATTAATATATTTATTGATAAGTAAAAAAAAAACACATTTAAATATAATATATTTTGCCCCAAGGAAATACCAGTGAGGATTCCAGTGGGAAAAAAATTTTTTTTTTTTAATAAATCAGAGTTCAGGAAGTCCTGACAGTAATACAAGCGTTAGAGCAAAGTGACAAACTCTACTCTGATACTTTGTAAATGTAACGATCAGCCAATCAGCTTTCATAGTGGCGATCACATGTGTAGTAAGTAGCGATCGCCATGGAAACAGTAGTTTTCAATGGCGATCAGCATGTTTTCAATACAGATTATTTCATTTTTATGCAATAACACACTTTTCACATGAAAACTAACTGATCTATGTTTAGTAAAGTGCCCAAAATTAGATACACTACCAGTGTCCATCTAGCATTACAACAGCCCTGAGCTGGTGCACAATTTCAGGAGGAAGCACAGGGAAACATGGCTGCTGATGCACTCTTAGCTGCATTGAAATGCAATATAGTTTAGTGTAACACCCCTTTACAAAAGCACACACCACACATATGAATCAGTCACTATGCACCTGCTTTTCTGTGCTTACTCCCGTGTTGGACATGCGCAGTGCTACAGATCACAGGTGTAAACCTCAACTTGGCCTCAGTAATAAACAGATAGTTTTAATAAGTGGCAAATGGTTGAGGTCTCACGCTCACAACATTCACCATGCAAGCACTTATAAAGAAATAATTGACCTGGAGACTTAGATAGCTTTAAAAAAAGGGGACTTGGTTTATTTATTAATTAGTGGCCAATTGTAATTGTAGACTATTTGTTTTTGGAAAGCTTGCAGGTGGCCCGATAGCAGCTGAGGTCAGTGCGTTGTAAATTACAGATATGGACAAGCACCCCTTGTCCTCGGCACTGCAAAATGAGCTAGCCTCCCTAAAAGCCTATCATTAAAGCACCCCCCTTGTCATCTGGGGGTGGCATACCCAGGCCCAACCGGTAGCTTTGATGCTCTGAATATTACCTTCAAGGGATTGTGATCTAAGTGAACGTAGCTCTACTCCTTCCTGAATGCATCAATGCTTGCAACTGACCCCGAATAAGATTAGCATATTTTAACGATCGGTTACACTCTTCGCAACGAAACACTAAATTTCGAAAAAGAGACATCCGGATGTCCCATTTTCCTATACTTAGCGCTTTATACTTTTTTTTTATGAATGGGTGAGTATGACGTTTGGCATACTTTACCCATTCACTTTTGCAATGCGCAATATCCCTCCGCCGTTGCTATCGCCGGACCAGGAACAGGTAAGTAAATTATCTCTGCAGGGTTAGGGTCAGGTTGCAAGGGAGGGAGGGTTAGGGTCAGGCTGCAGGAAATGGTGGGTTAGGGTCAGGCTGCAATTAAGGGAGGGTTAGGGTCAGGCTGCCAGGAAGGGAGGGTTAGGGTTAGGGTAGTGAGAGGGGAGGGTTAGGGTTAGGGAAAGGAGTAGGGGGACACATTTTTTACAACTTTTAGTACCATGGAGCCTTCGGTGGTCCGTGGATCGATTGCAATGCCTCTTCAAGGCATATGCGATTGAAATCCCAGCCAGTTTGCAATTTCAAAATTGTGAGTTTCTATGCGGGGACCTACACCCCTTAACGATAACTCTAAGGGAGGGAGGGAACATTCAAAACTTCTAACCCCTTATATAAATTCTATCGCCAACCCCTCCCATTGCATTTATTAACCTATCATTTCTTATCAAACCTTAATACCGTCCTCTTCACCCCATCAGGAAAATATACAATGTAGATAATCCTAGCCTGCTCTTGTTGCTAGATGGCCCCAACCTGCTGCTTATGTCTCCTCAGGCCTATAAGGCCTTCAAATTTTTTATAGCTTTAAATATTCGGGACCAGATCCAGACCTGCGAACGTCAGGCCACTTATGCACGCAAAGTGTGGAAGTGGCCTGATTTGACTGGAGCAACCTCCAGATGTCACGCTAGTGTTACTGTTACGATAGTAACTATAGCGTAGCAAAATTTGTGTGGAACTAAGTATGAACAAAATGGACTGTGCTTCCCCTCCACCTGCTAAAGTGGGCGAGGGGGAAGCATGCTAATTGTACAGTGTGAGAGGGGGCTCCCACACTTGTGCGGATCAGCGGTCATACGGACCATCGATCTGCACGATTGACTTAAGGCAGGCTTATGGCAGCGTAAGGCCACATGGGAGAAGGGAGTGACCGGGGGCGTGCTGTCCCCTCTCTCTGTCGGACGGACAGACTCCTTGCAAGTATGGAAAGTGTGCGGGGGTCTGGATCCCCAGTCATTACATCAAATAAACACTAAATAATGATTGTTAATCAAATCTTCTATGCTTATATAAATGTGGCATCGTGGTAAGAATTAAAATATAAAAAAAAGATATTTTGTGAACTGTTGTAAGGTCTATATCTATACAGATATGGGCCTTCTGTGCTTTATAAATTAAAATGGTAACAAGCATGCAGCCATTTATGGGTTATTGGATGTAAAAAAAAGATTCCAAAACCATTTTTTTACTCCTATATATAAATCCATGATGTCCATGACTCATTTTTTTTATATCCTATGATCAATAACTGTAAACATACTCTCAATAATGACTGAAGAGTTACATTATGATGGTAATTTTGTATTATTATAATCCCTGTATTATTTACAAAATAGAGACAATTTGCACAGTTACATTATAAGGACCAGCAACTTTATCTCCAAGTAAGCAATGGGTGGGGATATGCACTGACAGAACTACAGATAGCTATGGTAGCATAGCTATTCAACTACAGGTAGCTATGGTAGAATAGCTATTCATCTGTGCAAGTGCACCTTTATCCATTGCCCTCACATAGACAGACTTATAATGCCTAAAGCTTACCTTAAGTTGTCTGACCCCTGCAAGCAGAGAATTTAAAAGCTGTGCATGTCTGGGAGGGCGCATCTGTACTGTATATTGTAATACCAAGGCACGCCCACTTGCAATCGTAAACCCAATGCTTAGAGTAGAATGTGTTCTGATCGTTAGCTTGGATGAATGTGCAAGTGAAGAAGACAAAAGCAGATGAAATCCAAACCAATGCATGAAAACGAAGGGGAAAACTAAACTGAAGATCTAGACCTATAAGAGTACGTCTTATTAGGGTTTTCATTCATGGAAGGCGTTTATGGTTTCTAGGCTTCAGCCTTGTGTAACCGTGAGTGTAGATGCAGTGGCCGAGTGTTGGAGATTCCATGCCTGCAGTGGGAGGTTTTATTAAGTTGACATGTACACTGTTACTTTGTACATTCCCCAGTATGTTGAGTTCAGCTGCTGGACACAGCACTCTGTAGTTCTTCCATCTGGCCAGGGGATCTGTGTGCACATGTTTTATAGTCATATGTAATTTGCAGCCATTTAAACAATGGGATTTTTTTTCCATGTGTATTTTAATCTTTGCAATCTTGGTCATATAACTTGAAAGTATGATTGCTTGTTACCTTCTAGCCTCAATATTACTCCTCAGTTAATAACAAGCAGCAGCAATGCCATTGCACATTCTAAAACCAAAGACTAAATAGCTATTGAATTAGCTCAAATAAAAAAAGTAATTGTTATTGTCTACTTCATAGTGTCTGCATCCGTCTGCTGAGTGTCTGGAAACAAAATTTTGTAGCAAATTTAGCTAATTCTCAACCTAAAATAGCAATGGATTCTAAAACATAGACTCTCTGAAGCTGAGTTTGACAGTATGGGCAAAACAGGCGCAAGTGTAGACCTGAACAAAACCATGTTACAATTCGTTGCATGCAGGAAACAAGCTTGGGCCCAGATTTACTAAGGTACGGAATAGGAAAAGTCGAGATATTGCCCATAGCAACCAATGGGATTCTAGCTGACATTTTCTAGTATGTAACAGAAAAGTGAGAGCTAGAATCTGATTGTTTGCTATGAACAACATCCTCATTTTTCCTGTCCCGCAGCTTGGTAAATTTGGCCCTTGGTGTCAGCACATAGAACTCACACACTGCATAGTTTCATGTTTAATTCTTAAATTAAAGTTGAACTATAAAATTTCACCTCCATGCTTAGTTATTTCTGTTAAACTACCAACAACTAACATGTCACTACTATTCCCTCCTATACCTTAGAAATGAAGACTTGGACAACTATGGCTTCAAAAAGGGGGCATAGATTTATTAATTTGGAATTAGATAGAACTACTAATTTGGGGTAGAGTCAGGTGGCACTGATAGCAGGTGGGTGAGTCAGCTAATGTAATCATCTGTGCTTTGTAGCTTCCAAGGTCATTGTTATGCACAGGCATTAACCCTCTTCATATTGCACACCTAGGTTATACTGAGACCTGGACCCAGGCATAGGGTACATTTTCTTCTTCCACTCGAGGGGTGTGCCTTCCATGAACAATAACTTAGCTCATTCCCCTTGCACCAAAAATTAGACATAGTATCAAACATTTACCATATATATATATTTATATGGTTTTGGTAAATATTTCACTAGCATGATTTTAAAAAAGAGTCAATAAAGAAATTTTTTATCTATGGAATACTGCATACCTTTGTATAAACATCTGTGTATATAAATATATAAATATATATATATATATATATATATATATAATGTTGTGCTTTTTCACTACTAAAAGGTAATGGGAATATGTGAATGAAATGTCTTACTCTAAATGCTTCCAAATGCACCGGATTCCACAGTATAATGTGCTTTGGTTCTAGCAAGATTTTAATGTTTTGTGAATTTTTAACATTGCCCTTTATAAATGTTTCAGGGTCTATTTAAATGAGTAGTTTAATGTGCCCCAGTTTAGCCATTTGTAATGGGGATTTAAGTGCTTTGTTTGTGAGCCAGGAAAACAGATTACTGTCATCAAGTGCAAATGCTGTAGTCTAGAGTAGATCCAGAATAAATGTTACAGGTACACATTCTATCTATCTGAGTTATCAATTTCTGGTGCAGACCGGAATTAGTGGTGAAAGCATTATCTTAGTATTTTGCACATTTCCTCTGAATTTAAAAAAGCTGAAATTTTAAATGAATATCTTGAGGCTCAGTCATTATCTGGAAAATAGATAATTCATGTGTGTGTGGTGTATAATCCTGCAATGGGACATTTCTTATGTATGTGTTGTACAAACCACTGGTACAAAAAAAAATATCCACAAACAAACCCCAAATACCCAAACAGCCAACTAATTTTGGTGCAAATGGCAGGAGAACCTTCTGTTTAATGCTTCTAAGTACAGCCATTATTAAGAAAAGAATCATCATCTCGCATACTTGAAAATATTTTGATGGATGCATGTCAAACTTAATATTTTGAGAAAGAAATTGTGAAATAAATTATACACATTGAATATCAATTAATCTACTTTTAGGGAAAATTGGGAAACTGCTGTATAATAAGAACTTAATTTTAAATTATTCTCAAACAGATGTAAATCAGTAACATTTGCAAAACAGAATATCTTTAGAGCAACGGCAGAAAGAAAACACAACTGTAGATTAAAGAAGACCTCAGAGGTTAGTATACATACATTGATGACTTTTCAAAATTCTATTTGCCTTTTTTCCCATGGCATAATGCTTTGTGTATTATATTTTATGATTTCCAATTATAATAATAATAATAATAATAGTATATTATATATTTTACTATTCTACTAGTGTCTGTGATAACCCGCCATCAGGTTCTACAAAACATTTTACAAATATGGATTCTCAGATGGGGAACTAACCCTCCAAGATATTTCTACTACACTTCACTCATATAGATGAATCTGTGAAAGGGAAATCAGTCAATTTAACTATTTAAGTGAACCAAATTTTCGATATGATTTTTCACCATGTCCTATGATCCTCAAAGAATATTGTTCCAGATCCTCAGGTACGTCCGTCAGTGAAATTATGTATGGCACGTACGTCATTTCACTGTTTTGAAGGTTGTGCGCATGTGTATGTTACGTACGCCGCGGCTTACGGGAGAGGGGCTGTCCCCTCGTTTACGATCGTTGTATCTCCACCATCAAGGCAGAGATACACATGTAAATGATGGAACGGGACGGGGGATGGCTCTTTCCGATCAGGTATGCAGCCGTAAGGCCGCATATGTGATCGTAAATGTTAAGGTAGGAATCTGGACACCTAAGCATCCAGATTTACTACCGAGAGCGGGGTGTGCAGGGGGCGTGCACTCCCCGCTACAAGTACACCCGTAATGACCTCGCACGCCCGTAAAGCGTGCGTAGGTCTGCGGCCCACTATTATCTTCTCACCCATTGGTAAGGATGTCCAATACTTTTTAAGTCAAATCTACAAAAATACCCCATACTTCTTGGGGTGTGGTATGTCAGTGCAAAGTTTGGAGCTCCGACAATTAAAAAGCTGGCACAAAAGTGGCAACAGTCCAGGGCTAACTAGGAGTGTGCGATAGGGGGCGGCCGCCAAGGACGCAAAGTTTAAGGGGGGCACTAATAAGTTAATATTTAGGTTAAATTGGCTTCGAATTCAGGGTCAGGTGGCACTATTTTGTATTTTTTGCCCCGGCGCTAAAATTTCTACTTATGGCTCTGCAATAGGCTAAACTGATCAGCACTCTTTCAGAGGAGAGAACATGGACAGAACTTACAGAACTTCGTAAAGAGCATGGACAGGACTAAGTAGAGAGCATGAACAGAGCAAAGGTTAGAGTGGATGTAAACAGGAGCATGGACAAGTGAACTGTGAATTTGTCATTGTAGCGACCAGAACCAGACTGTTTGTGGAGATGCCTCTTGGGCACTTTGGCAATGCCTACTGATCAGACCTATTCCTTTGTTTAACACAAAACAGACACCCTATGAATGAGAATGGGGAACTATTATTGCGATATCCAGCAGTCTTTAAGCACTTATATGGTTTTGCCAGTAACAACAACATGGACAGGACCTTCCTTTATGTATTGCCT
>WWET01000869.1:101350-114958 GCA_011038615.1 Limnodynastes dumerilii | reverse complement strand
ATACAGATGCATTTAGATGCTTATTTCCACAAACGTTCCCCTTTGGCGCAAAAAAAAAATCGCATCAATTAAGAGAAAATCAACTATTCTATGTAAGTTAATCAGGTAGTTTATTAACAAAATGCATCTTGACATTAAACAAAGCTCCTATCAATATCCTGTATAATTAACACAATTGTACAAGCTGTTTATGACTTCACTATCAGTGGGCAACCGAAAAAGACAATTCTTCCAGTTTTAGAACTCCTGCAGAGTAAAGCACAAGAGACTACCTGCTTGCCACAGACTCCGACCTCTGACCCAATCACTTTCTTTATTCAATATCACTACTTTTGCTCAGTTAATGAACTTTGTACACTGTTAAAAAGATGTCAGCACTGTGAAATCATAAGACCTGCTGTGAAAATCTCCATTGTTTCTGGAGGCCTAATTGACCTTTCACATCCCAGAAAGGCAGAGAAATCAATATGCTTACTTAGTCACTCTCTTGTATTATTAACATGTTAAATATTGCTCTGCAGTCTTTGGCAACTAAACACCCTAACATGTACAGAAATGACTTCTCATTAATAATCATAATATTAATCACTGTTGCCCAGAACTAGAATCTGGCTGCGAAATCTCTCAGTGGAAATTGCTATAATCTTTCAAACTACAGGAACAAGTATTTTTTGCCGGCATAATTACTGCTGTCTTCATATTGAAAAATATCCCATTAAATGGCAGCTTTTACTTACATAAATTGTGTTGATTAATTTTTAATTTGTAACATTTATATGGCATTGCATAAGTAAAGACCTTTGATAATTTAAATGGCTATCAAAGTCATTATTAAAATAACTCGCATCTGCTCAAAGGTTCATTTAGTTATGAACAATGCAAACTATACATTAGGAACTTCTGTTCCAGATCCCCCAAACAATTATGTTAATTAGCATTTTTTCCTGTGTCAAGTTAGATTTTCTTATTAAAGTGGTAGCCTCTGCAAAAGATATCAGGCCTCCATGGCTCATACTGGTGTCACATTGTCCTGGGTGTGACAGATATGTCTTAGGATGTACCAGCTCACTCCACCCTCTAGCACAGCAGTGTCTAAACATTTTACTGACATGCCTGCTACCTCCCCTCATATTACTGGACCAGATCCCGACTTTGCTGCTGCTGCAATTGGTACTACGGGTATATTTTAAAGATTAAATGGCATCTTCATCCCAACTATGTCAATGATGTAGGCTGCAATCCCCTGTAGTGGGGCACTAAGATCTCTTTTGTTTAGCAGAGTGAACCTTCTCTACCACTACGCTCTTCAGCAGGTTCCCCGCTACATCGTAACGCCTCTGTGCCACTTTCCTTGCATGCAAAAGGGTTCAATAGCAGGGCTCTACCTTAATATTCCATGTCTGTGGAACTATTTAAATATTTAAATACCACCCACCTTTCTTACCCACTGTAAGCATCCCACCCTTGGAAACACTTTTGTTATGGAGGTCGTAACGTACGGAGGCAATGAAGTGCTGTATGTGTGCATGTATAAATGCAAAATGCGGCTGTTTGGTTCCACAACCATTTTGCATGGGTCTGGATATGGTTTACTGTGAGTTGTTTATGTATTCCAATAGTTTGGCTTAGATCATTTTCAAACCCTATGCAGCTCACTTCTGTGCTTAAACTTTTTAATATAAGATGCTGGTTGGGTTATGATTTACCAGAAACTCAATTGCATATATAGTCTTACTATTGACCTCCTACAATAGCAAGCCTAACCTTATATGAATGATGTTTTGTGTTTAATAAATTAGGATTATAATATATAATGTCCTAAGACATCTAGCAACTGCATTGTTTACACACTTCTGATGGGATGCAGCTGCTGGTCTGGCCGACCCCATTTCCCTGTTTCCAACAGCTGCAGGCTGTGATGGTTGTGGCAGGTAGAAGGTTAGGTTTAGGCTGCAGTGACTGCAGCAGGTAAAAAGTTAGGGCTTAAGGGGAAGGTTAGAGTTTGGTGGCAGGGCAGGGATGGTCAGAGTTAGGCTGCAGGGCATGGAGGGTTAGTGTTAAGGTTGAAGAAGGGAATGGTTAGGGTTAGGCTGCAGGAAATAAAGGGTTAGGGTTAGGAAAGGGTTAGATAAAAACACCTTTCAGTGAATGACTCTTTGTGACTCCAGGGGCCAGATTTACTAAGCTGCGGGTTTGGAAAAGTGGAGATGTTGCCCATAGCAACCAATTAGATTTTGCTGACATTCTCTATTATGTAAAGAGAAAGTGAAAGCTACAATCTGATTGGTTGTTGTAGGCAACATATCCACTTCCAAACCGCAGCATACTAAATCTGACCTCAGAAACCACATGACCACCACTTCCTACAATACAGACTGCCAGCGATTGCTGACAATCTACATTCAGCTACTGTACGAGGGTCTTTTGAAAGAAAGACCATGGTACTGGCAAGTCACTTCACTTCTGATATGTAGTGTGTTGAACTGTGGAGCCGGCACCCAATGTCATTTCCGGCATGCTCCCGACCACTTATGGAACTTTAGGAGGGTTATCAAGTACTGGTACAGTAAGTACAATCCATTGAACCATCTGCTAGCAGTACCCTGTAAGGCAATTACATGTCTTGATCTGCAATTCAACTGCATATGGTTGTTATATTACTCAGTGTTATCTGAAAACTGTGAATTGAGTCATATAATGTCCTGCTGATTTAATATATTCATGATTTCTTTGAATACTAGACTTTTTCCAATTTTTTCAATTCACCTTTTATGCTGCAAGCAATATTTTGATGTACTGGATTTGGTATCTGGATTTAGATTTTTTCATGCTGTTCGTATTTTTTCTGTTTGAATTTTGGCTTTTTTTTCTTTCCCTTTTGTCATTTGTCACGGTGATATGTGTTTTTGGATTTACCTGTGAGCGAGTCCCTGTCATATGGTGTTGAGATATATATAAAAAAAAAAAAATCTCCCAAGTGTTTGGTATATAATCAATTCATTCTTGCTAAATATTTAAGTGGATGTCTTAACTTTTTTGCTGAATTTGCTATACAAGAAGTGTAGATTTCATTGATATAAATTTTTATATATATTAGTGTTATACCTTTTTAGTACAATGTTTATTTTACACAATTTAAATATTTGTATTCATTTATTTAGTAATAAATAAGCTTTGTGCGTTGTACAGTGGTCACAAGTGTTCTCCATGTATTAGTGAGCAGTCATAATTTTTGCTCTTTATATTGCAGAGCAGTCATAAGTCAGAAGTAATAAACTTAAATCATTAGTTCTTAAGCTAGTAGAAAAAAATTGAAGGACTTGATCCAGACTTAAGAAGAAGAGGAAACTTACACCTGGGCTAAACCATGTTGAATGCAGGGGAGTCATATTTCATCTGAATGCAAACAGTATTAGATATGAGAGGTGATGTTTCCTATCCCAAGTCTAAATAACAGTGTAAAAGTAAAGCTGGTCAGTATCTGTGTGCAGTAAGCAATTCAAAGATATATCCCTGCATGCAAAGAATACAATTAACTTTACTCCCTCTGAAATCAACATGGTTTGCCCAGAAGTAACTTTTCTCTCCTAGGGCGAGGGGGCATCTCGCCCCCCCCAAAAAATATCAAGAGCTCTGTCTCCCCCTGACCGCCCAGGACCGCTAAAAGGGGGAGACAACGGGCACCCTTGTAAGCAAGGGGATGCGGCGCCAGGCCGATCATCCTCCCACTATGAAGACTGCAGAGCTCAGTGTGACGCTTGCGCGACCTCAGGTCTCATCAGCGTCATCCAGAGCAGAGAGAGAGCGCCGCCGAGGAGCACAGCAGGAGGAAGAAGGTAAGGTAAGTAAAGTAGGGGGATTATTGGGACTCTGGGGGGCTGAGGGGAGACATGAGGGGATTATTTGGAGGTTGGGGAGACATGAGGGCGATTGTTTGGAGGCTGAGGGGAGACATGTTGGGATTATTTGGAGGCTGAGGGGAGACATGAGGGGGATTATTTGGAGGCTGAGGGGAGACATGAGGGCCATTATTTGGAGGCTGAGGAGACATGAGGGGGATTAGTGGAAGCTGGGGAGGCGATTATTTGGAGGCTGAGGGGAGAGATGAGTGGATTATTTGGAGGGTGAGGAGACATGAGGGGGATTATTGGAAACTGGGAAGACATGAGGGGGATTATTTGGAGACTGAGGGGATACATGAAAGGGATTATTGGAAACTGGTGATACATGAGTGGGATTATCGGAAGCTGGAGAGACAAGAGGGGGATTATTGGAAGCTGGGGAGACATGAGGGGGTTATTAGATTATCCTGGAGACAACACATTGAGTATGTATTGAAAGGCCTTGGTGAGGATTTCTATGGACACTGACAACATGGCTCTTGTGTACCAGCTGTTTTCCATGATTGCTTATGCCGTTTGGCATCACTTCCTGATATTGATGTGCTTCCGACCGGTAGCTGTGATGCGGACATGCTCGCATGTGGACTTGATTGGCCATGGTAAGTGTTAACTTTAAGCCTCGGCTTCCTTTATATTGTGGTTACAAATATTTACGTATTTTGCTCTATATGACACTAGGAATTGTGGAACTAGCTATTGTGGTTAAAAGAATGTTGAATTTGACTCTCAAATGTTATTGGTCCCAATAGTAAGAAGGTTGTAGTAGTTATAGATATTAAGATTTATACCAAAACTTCAAAATATGTGCAAAGACATCCCTAAATGCAAATGTAATTTGCAGATAATTAATGTAAAAAAAAAAATTATGACTATTTAGTTCCAGCATGGATCAATACTGTATGTCTGTGAAAGGGGCTATGTGAGTAGAAGTCAACGCACTCACTTTACCACACACAGGCCAGCTTACACATTAGAGGACCATAAAACGTGCATGTCAGGCAGGGAGTACTGGGGGAGAGGGCTGGTGGCACATGAAGGGGAATACTGGGGGGGCTGGAGACATGGTCAGAGTACTGCGTGGCTGCAGAAATGATAGGTTGACCACACTCCAAATGGCTTGACCACACTCACAATGGGTTAGCCATGCCAAATACACTAAGCACATAGCACGGAGGGAGAGGGGTGCACCAAGATGAGATGCCCCCCCCCCCCAAAAAAAAGTTGTGATGCCCCTGATAGCTGGGAAGGGTGGGGGGAGGCGTTTAGGTGCAATGTCCGTACGGACATTGCATGGACAGATAAGGTAGCCCTTTCGCACTATTAAGTGCCATAAGGTACTTAAAAACAGGGGGGCGGGTTGGGCGCTGGAAGAGTGAGTTAGGTGCACATTTGCCCGCACCTTACTCACTCTTAAGTGTGAATCATGTCCTTAATTTCAAGCTCCTTCTTATGTCTGAATCAGGCCCCAAATTATTAAGGTTTTCAAACAAAGAACGAAGAATATAGAAGAAAAAACAGCTAATGAAGGGTACAAAGCACATACACAAAACATCAAAATAAACAACAAAACATGGGGGATGAGTGTGGAGACAGGAAAGGGTCCATGAAAGATACACTAGTAATACAGATATCAATATGTTGCTACAGGCACACTAACACAATATAAGTGCAATATTGGACATATATAGAACATAAAAAACATAATAAAATGTGAGCTGAAATCTGGAATGATAAAGTTTTTTTTGTCTCTGTTTTTTCTTTTTGTTTTTTTTTATTATATGGCTGAAACTGTTTTTAATCTTTTGAAGATGACCAAGAAAAAAGGAAATGTTTGTGGTTTAAATTATGATGTAGAAACCTTTGCAGCTTTGATCAGCCCACCAATTATGTATTTATACAGATGTTTAGTAAAAAATCTCCTAGACTTGCCCTCTGACTCACCTTTCCTTTAAGAATTCTCTGCAAAGTGGTGTTGGATTGCGTTTGCAAACTACATTATATCATATCGCCTCTGGAGAATCTATAGTAATTGTCTAGTCTGAAACACAAAGCAAACACTGAGTATAACATGTAAAATCAGTGGAAGTCCCTGTTACGATGGCTGTCTTTTTGAAGTAGACACAGGAAAAAGTCCTTTTTCGGTTGTCTCTATTTCAAATAGCAGCCATTTTAGATTTTTTTTTCTGAATGGGTGAGTATGCCGATCGGCATACTCACCCATTCATTTTCAGAAGCACCGCTGGGCCTGCCACAGGAGAGGTAAATAACATCTCTGGGGACTTTTAGTGTTAGGGGGGTGGTTAGGTTGCTGGGAAGGGAGGGTTAGGGCTTTGGAAGTGGAAAATTAGGGTTAGGATCAGGCTGTGGGGAAGGGAGAGTTAGTGTCAGGCTGCGGGGAGGGTTAGGGAAACCGGTTGGGGATACTTACCATTTGGAGCACTGTGCTCGGTGCTCCGGGGATCCATTGCTTTGCCTCTTCAAGGCAGAAGCAATCGATTTCACAGCCAGTTCAGAATTACACCCATGTAAAATATGTATGAATTTTATTTTAAGGAAAAACAATGTAAATTTTATTTTTGTTGAAAAAATTAATGCATTTTTTTTATGTCGTAATAGAAATTCTCTACTGAGTTACAGATTGTTGAACATGTAACTGTTTCGTTTATTATAAAGTAGAGACCTGATCCAGAGTTTTTGAGCGGCAGGTCTGCTGCTCAAAAGGACACCATCATGTCTGTCCTGCACCCCCATCATGTCTGTCCAGCACCCAGTACCCCCATCATGTCTGTCCAGTATCCAGTATCTCCATCATGTCTGTCCAGCACCCAGTACCCCCATCATGCCCATCATGTCTGTACAGTACCCACTATCTCCATCATGTCTGTCCAGCACCCCCATCGTGTCTGCCCAGCACCCAGCATCCCCATCATGTCTGTCCAGCACCCAGCATCCCCATCATGTCTGTCCAGTACCCACTATCTCCATCATGTCTGTCCAGCACCCAGCACCCCCATCATGTCTGCCCAGCACCCAGCATCCCCATCATGTCTGTCCAGCACCCAGCACCCCCATCATTTCTGTCCAGTACCCACTATCTACATCATGTCTGTCCAGCATCCCCATCATGTTTGTCCAGCACCCAGCATCCCCATCATGTTTGTCCAGCAACTAGCATACCCATCATTTCTGTCCAGCACACAGCATTCCCATTTTAAGCCCTACTTCTTACCTTTGAAGTCTTCTCTTCTTCTGGCTGCTGCCTCTCCTCCACGGAGGGCACTGCTTTGAATGACGCTGATGTGGCCTCAGGTCACTCCAGCGTCATTCAGTGAGGGGGAGGCGCTGCTGCACTCTGCATCTGACTGTCACACAGGCAGAGCAGAAATGAATGGACACTGCTGTTAGGCTCTCTAAGGCGCTCTAATCAGAGTACATTGTTTTACAGCGGCATCCATGTCAGTGCTGGCATGCAGTGAGGGCATCACTGCATTGCCAAAGCTCCCCACTGGGTTACCTGGGATATCGTGATGATGGCTATGGGCCTTTGTATCAGCATGGGCCCTGGTGCCGTTGCTCCAATGGTAGTTCAGACCCTAAACATAAAGAAAGGGTGCATTAGTGTGAAACATGCAAACAGATACGTATAGGCAGAGGCTGTGAGATGTATTCGTAGCAACATATAGTAGTTTGCTTTTTACAAATGTGTTTATTTATTTTTTACTTTATAATCACATTGGAGGCCTAAAAAAATGATATTGTGTTACATTATACCTGATTAGAATAATTGTCAATCTGCAGCTTATCAGGTTTAAGAAAAAAACAAACCCTCACAATAGTGAATTTTAGTATAAGTACAGTATAGGTGGGGATTCGTATGGCCAGTAGAACCAGAAAGTCTGCGCACAGATACATGAATACAGCAGGGATCGTCTACTCTGCGCTCTTGTGATCTGCTCCAGAGTGCATTCATTATGTCACATATGTCACGTCGTATACGTTTTTCTTTGAAACTAAAAAAAAATTCTGTTTCAGAGATGAAAATAGAGATTTACAAAAAAGGTAGTAGATAAGTGAAATAGCCTACAACAGAAGGGGTAGAGGTTAATACAGTAGAGCATTTTAAACATGCTTGGGATAGACATAAAGGTGTCCTTATAAAGGACCAAATCCAGATTCAAGTACTAAGTCTGTACATTCGCAGCCCTGTGACTGCAACGTGCAGACTTTGGTATCCTATATACCGCACGGCATTCAGTCTCCATAGCGAGACTGCTTCTTCCGAAATAGCGACAGCCAAAAGTTCATTTTCAGCTGTCTCTATTTCAAAAATAGCGCTATTTTTAAAAATATTTTTAGGAATGTGTGAGTATAGACCTGTTGCACTGACCTTACAGATGAGTAGGACTTTATGGGGAGTCTTAGGGTTAGGCTGCGGGGGGAAGGGATGGATTGGAGAAGGGAAAGGTTAGGTTCAGGCTGTGGGAAAGAGAGGGTTAGAGTAATGGAAAAGGAGGATTAGGGTGAGGATTAGGATAAAAGTTGGGGTTGGGGAAATACTCACACGTTGCCACTGGGGATTCATGCTGGGGATTTTCAGAAACTTGTCTCTGGCAGGGAAGTGATATTAATTCTCAGTCCGTAAAAGGGCTGTTTGAAGTGGTTAACCAAACCCATACACACACACACACACAGCCTTTAAAGACCGCATGTACACAATCTATGTAACGAAACGCTACGTAGATAGCGTAAAATAGTTACTAAGCATGCATAGTAGCAAGATTCGGAAAATTAGGCAAGTATGTAAAAAAAATACGGGGTTGTGAATTCAGCCCACAGATATTACTAAGCTCTAACTGCATTTTAATAAGATATTTCAATGATCAACGGATAGGAATAGTAGAATTTATTAATCTAACAAACATTGGCAATAAAATGATGATCAGGGTGGTGGTAAATAGCATATGTTCAACGTACCTGTCTAGAATGTATTATAAACATACTTACAGTTTATGAAATAATATAATAGATCTGCTCATAAAGCAAACTTAGGCTAAAAAGTTAACATTTTCACACTTTAGAAGCTTGTTTTACTAGATAACTTTTTTTAATACTTATTATGTACAAAATTCCATAGAATTACTGTAATCATAGTAATGGCGCACAATACACCACCAAATGATTTTACATTCTAATTTGATTCTCTTGTTTGAAAGAATCCAAAATTCAGTTTATAGACGGACTTATTCTGTCTGTCCTTTCTGCCAATTTAATCTTTAGTTTTGCCTTTTCAATTACTGCAGGTGCCCATATCCTGCTGGTTGGCCAAGTGCAAACCTCCCACTGGGATTTTTACTCAGCCAGGTGTCATGGTTTCTACGCTGAATGACAAATACTAAGTAGAACCTGTCACATGAATATTTGCATTATGGGTTTTGCTTAAGAGTCAATGTGTTATAAGATGGCATTGAAGATCGTATAATAGTGACTAAGCATTTCCTATACTTCAAGATCTCTTAGGCTAACTTGAAACGCAGACGTCACATGGACCTCCTGCAGGTAAGCCTAATAACTCTATAGCTCTAGTGCCTATATCTCCACACACCTTTTACAATGAAGCAAGTATTGTCTTTGATTGTCCATCAAACCTAATCCACTCACAGTATGATACTAGTTAGCATAATTGCTCTAAGGAAACCAAAAAGCATTATGTTTCTCTGTCTCCCTGGCTTCCTTTTTTTTTTATTTTATTTTTTTCAAATAAATGATGTCGGCCATTTTGATGGAAAGGTCACTGTATTTATCAAGCTAATCTAACATTTATGGATTTGTTCCTTCTCCCTCCCTCTTAAAGAGAAAAAAAAAATATTTCAGTCTTGTGTGTTTTTTTGCTTTTGTGTTACATGAAGGTCCTGTCCAAAACTGGAAGAAATCTTTATAATAACCACCATTAGCATTATATCAAATCAAAAGAGACTCCTGGCTAATATTGAAATTGTTACAATTTGGAACTTTTAGCACTTCTACTCCTGCTGTTTTAAATTATGTAATTTACTGTACATATTCACACATGCTACTTTTATGTGTCATTAACTGCAGGAGAAAGTTAGGAGCTTCTGCTGCAGTATGTGCTCTAGGTATTATTTTTTCTTCTTCTAGAGGAATACAAGAATGCATTCTGTCAACTATATTAAAGCCGGGAAAATGTTCATTGTATCACATTTCTAAGAGAACTCCCTGTGGACATATAAAAGACCATTTTTTAAATCATTAGATTTAACTGATATCTATACCCACAGCAATGAAAAGAAAATATTAGGAAGAATTTTGTATTATTTAGGGTCCTTACAAAACATGTCTTCACAGCAATCTACTTTACCTAAATGTAAAGCATAGCAATATATCCAACTTAAGTTTTACATTTTAGCTTTTAAATTAAGCGATTGAGAGGAAAGAGGCCGAGTTCTAGATACAGGGGGAAATTGATAGAGTCCAACGGGTTGAGCATAGAGTGTTGCATTTTTAATTATTAGAGATTAATAAAGTTTATTGGTTTTCTCCAGATAATAAAATAAAGAAATAGGCATTTTCCTAAGTTTAAGAAAAATTTACATGTTGAGTCTTAACTTCAAAGGCCACCAAGTTTTTATTCCCCACATGTCAGGTTTTGGTCCGGATTCACAACCCCGGTCGTACTGCACACACGTCCTTAATTTAGCTAGTAGCTACTACACATGTGTAGTAACTATTTTATGTAATCTACGTATTGTTTTGTTACGTAGAATGCATATATGCAGTCTTTAAGACCGCATATACACAATCTACGTAACAAAACGATACATAGATTATGTAAAATAGTTACTATACATGCGTCATAGCTTCTATCGGCAAATTAAGGACGTGTGTGCAATACGTTCGGGGTTGTGAATCCTGGCCTTTACCATTGAGAAAACTGTACTTTGAAACGTAGACATTATACATGATAGGTTATTTTTAATGATCTACTGCATAGATCTACTATGTAATACATATACCCTCAAAATGATTTTAAATTAACCATGTTGCCTTAGTATCTTTAATAATTCAAAGTAATATTTAGCAATTTTGTGGACGAAGAGATACTAGGATCTTGGACTATGGTTATCCTGGCCATTGTAGCTTACTATTTAGTTAATATTAACTTTCCTGCAATTCTTAACAGGGTCTTGTCAAAGAACACTGGGAAAAGATAATCCTCTAGTATCACCATACTGAGATGGCAAAGCTCATCTCTGCTTCTTGACTTTTCAACCCAAAAGACTCTGATTAAACTACCTGAGTAATCGATGATTTCTATGACAATATATTTTCCCAGTTCTGAAGAGACAAAGCAATCAATGGGCGGAACATTGAAGATGGTGCGTCGACGAGTAAGAATAAATTTTACCCCAATCCTTTGTCTAATCCTTACCCTAACCTTCCCCTTCCATGACCCTAACCCTAACCCTCCTTTCCCCGCAGCCTAACTTATAAGACTCCCCTTCCCCGCAGCCTAACCATAAGACTCCCCTTCCTGCAGCCTAACCCTTAGACTCCCTTTTCCGCAGCCTAACCCTAAGACTCCCCTACATGCAGCCTGACCCTAAGTTTTCCATTCCCGCAGTCTAAACCTAGACTACCCCAAGGCTGACCCTAACCCTAACCCTCTCTTCCCCAGAGACTAACCCTAATCCTCCATTCCCCACAGCTTAAAATGGCTGTTTTTCGAAAACTGACAAGGATTTTTGCTCTCACACTCCTATATAAACCACTCAGTCCTTGTCTTGCAGTTTTCCAAAATCTTTGATTGGTGCACAAAGTAATTTCTTTTCTGCAACAGATGTAGGTTTTCTTATGCTACTTGACACCAATACCCAGGGAGAATCTGATATTTTGCTATTCAAAGCACAGTGCAGCAGTACTTTGGCCTTTCTATAGTCACCCAGAGGCCCAGTTAATAACTCATTATAAATCTAAAAAAAATATAACTGAAATATAAATGATAGATTTTAATAAAATGTATTAACAGAAATCATTGCAGTTTAGATCAATGTGCCAGAAGTTGCTCATGACAGTTTTCATCCCCAAAAAAAGAATAAATAAAACAGATTTGTCTCAGGAAGAAGTGAAAGTAGAGGTGGAAGAGTTACAAGGAGAGATTTTAGGCTTCAATATAAAGAGAGGTTTGTGTTGTTTCTTGAGTGTGCATGATGCTGGATGACTACCCTACTGGCTGTTGGCAACTACCCTGCTGGCCCTTTTTCTCTGGGCAATTCTGTGAAATTTTAAAATATTTAGTAAAATCACCATATATTAATTTTATGACATTTATGGAAAATGGAGTAATATTTGTATTTTTAAACAGAAAAACTACAAATTTATATTTTTCCTTTAGCAAAAGGCATTTACTTTTATTTTCTGTTTTTCCTTTAACTTGGAGACTAGTTTAAAATCATTGCCACCTTTAACACTCTTCTCTCCCTGCCCCTGCCTTCCATCCCACCCTCTATCTTTACTTCCAACTTTGCATCCTACTTCTCATCTAAAATTATCTCTATCAGAAATGACTTATCCTCTCCATCCTACTATAAGCAACGAAAATTCACATCCCAATAGCCTCACCACTCTCAACCTGTCCTGTAGACTCCTTCCCCCTCTCCTATGCTCACACAAGCAGTCCACTTCCTTCCCCCTCCTTATGTCTTCTGTAAGTTCATCCCTCCCAATTAGTGTGTTAGCTCATGTGAGCAGGTCCCACCATCCAAGTTTTGTTCCCTTCTCCATCACTCCCCCACACTTCATACCCTCTTGTCCTCCTCTATTACCCTTTTACCGTCCCCAACTGGTGGCTCCCTCTCAACTTCCCACTGCGCTCTATTCCCTCCTCCCTAATCTGCCAAGCTTGACACCTTGCATTTTGCTTTGCTGTCTGTGCTTGCTTCACTCTATTGTATTTTTGTGATATTTTTATATTTATATTGTATTTTATTATGTACTATGCTATCCATCCCTGCTCAGTATATCTGTACTTTATTTTGTTGTTGTTTTTTGTATGGTGCTGTGCACAACTTATAAATAAAAGATAAAAATATAATAATAAAGTGGTCCCATGTAGTTGCTTTGCAATGACAAAATGTAATGGTATCATTTGTTACATTAATATGACTGTTCTATCATATTTTCATAGAGACACATTGTACAATAGGATCTGCATGGACATTGCTTGTTGAAAAGCTTTAATTCATCAAAGAATTGCTCTTCATTTTAAGAGATGTGATTCAATAACAATCAATATCAATGCCAGTGCTGTCACTAGTGTTGGTGTTGCCTGGAGGGGTAACTTATGGTGTCACCCTTCCCGGTATTCCCCAACCATTATTGCAGTTCCTTAAATATTGGCATCCATCACTACAGCTACCCTTTTATATCCCAACCTTTATTGCAGCCCCTCTTATTTGTTGCCATTCCTCAATGTACCTCACAATTATATGGCCCAGCTATTATCACAGCCCCCCCTTGTATGATCCATCCATCACCGCTGCCCCCTATTAATTTTTGGCCATTATTGCAGCCCCCAAACACTTTTTTTATCAGTTATTGCAGCCCCCCACAGTTTTAATCAGTTATTGCAGCCCCCCAATACCCCAATAGCTTTAATCAGGTATTGCAGGTCCCCCCCCTAAAAGCTTTA
>WWET01000869.1:60685-73689 GCA_011038615.1 Limnodynastes dumerilii | reverse complement strand
AAGAAATTGCTGTACCGGGACCCAGAATTTCTCTTGGCAGACATAGTTTGACCCTTTCACACCGACACCCAATTAGGGTTTTTTCCTGGGTCCATAGCTTGGTGTGAATGGGGTATTATAAGTATACCATCCATGTAGTCATTTTTTTTCTCTTGTATACCAGAGCACACACATTTTTACTCTCTACATCGGGCACAACTTTAGCAGCACAGTGCTGTATCCAAGAGCTATAAAAATAAGCTACATAGATGCACTGAAGAAAAATACTCAAAGATTTCAGATATATATGTAAATTTAACAAAATACTGCAGGAAAGTATTTACAAAACATATTAAAGTTATGCTGTAACTCTTTAAATGTACAAAAAAAGAAATCAAATGATTTCTACTGGTGTCCACCTAAACTATTCCTGTGGACTTCACTGACAACCTTCATGATATTATAATAATGAGTTATTTTTTTAATATAGCCATGCTTATGAAAGTGTATTATAATAAATTTGTCCTAGTCGCTTAAAAATTGGAATTGAAGACGTACAAGGAATCCAATTATCTGGCACCCAGTGATATATTAGTATTTTATACTTAAAACAATAATCATCTTTTCCTATTTTACCCTTGTAAAAAATATTATTGTAATATATATCTGAATTAATAAGAATCTTCTTGTAATTTTATCTTCAGCTATATTTGATCATTTTACCCATCAATGGTTATATCCATTGGGTACTAGTAAAATGTTAATATATTCATAATAATTATAATTTTATAAAAATTATATTGCATCCATAAGTAGCAAGTGTGAAATTAAGTTCGAATGACTATGTGCTTTTAACAAAAGGATGTTTCATATTAGTAGGATATTAATATAATTGAACAGTTTAAAGTAATGTAATAAGGGGCACACACACATTAATGCTAAAATATTGCACACTCTCTCTCTCTGGTGAGTAGCTTCAGTTGATTTATACGTTTAGATAATTATGTTCTGTAGTATTAGTAATTCACAGTTAAATTGAATTGCTAGACATGAAAATAAATAGAAAATATGGTCATATTTCTTGCTTCCTCTGTACCAGAAACTAGAGTGTATTGCAGTAAGTTATAAAACGTAGCTTAGGATTTAAATTCCCCAGGCTGCAATTTGATAAAATCATATTAAACATGTAGTTCAAGCTATGTTAAGGCTTTGCCATTGGATGGCAGTAACATTCTGCATCAATCACACTTTGCCATGCTGTATGAAATACTTACTATTTAACAGCTAAACTGCTGTATTACAGGATATAAAAAATAAACATGCCTTATATGCCCTTTTTCGAGGATTAAATAAGATAATTTTCAACTTTCAAGTTGTGGTTATCGGTTACAAAAAACTGTAAGTAAATTTCAGACCCTTGCACTAAACATTAAGTTGACCTTTAACAGATCATTTTGTGAATTGATGCAGTAGTTGAAGCAAACTATGGTAATGTACTTAAATGCGTGTTCTCAATATGTTTCCGCTATCTGTTTGTGCGGGAGTCTGTCCGTTTTCGACAGAGAGAGTGGACTCCCCCTGTCACTCCCCTTTCTTGTGAGGGCTTTATGGCAGCTTATGCTAACCAGGGCCGCCATCAGGGGGGGACAGCTGGGACTACTGTCCTGGGCCCGGAACTGCTGGGGGCCCGCTGATACTTACCTAGCTCTGTAGCAGCAGTACTTGTGCTGTTCAGAGCTATTTTATTTAGTAGCCGGCCAATGCACAGGGAAGTTCTACCCTGCGCACTGGCCCGCTGCTAAAGCGTGTCTGCCGGGCCCCGCCCCTATGTGACATCACCAATTATGTGGAGGCTTTTCTATATATTGGAAAGTAGAAGTCATAGTTTCCATTTTATGGGACTGATCCAGAGTTTGAGCGTAAGGAAAAGATTGTTCACTGGAACACAGCCTTGTGGCAACATGAGAGGTTCAAAATATGAATTGCAGGATACAAGTACTTTGCTTTTGCACATGTAAAACACTGCATAGCTTTATGTTTGAACCGTAAATTAGAGGTGAGCTAGGAAATGTCACCTCTCAACGCTAATTTTGATTCCACAGTTATAATTTGCCTTCCCTTGTATTTCTCATTTGTCCTTTTTACCAATCTGGGGATCAGCCCATTATTCTCTATTTCTAATAAATAAAGCCCATTTAAACCATAATTATATTTTTTGAGATCTTGCTATAAGGATATAAGGAGGGTTTCCTTTATGTTGTGGAACTGTAAGCCCTAAGAACGGATGAACTGCAAGTGCCAGCACGCTCTGCCATCATTCAAGCTACAGGTGACCAACTGTACATCTGCTATGAGAGACTCATAACACAAACTCTGTAACAATGTATTTCCTTGCTTTATGTACATTATGTTATGAACTGTTGAAAACATGCTTTTTCTAAATAGAAAGTTTACGGATCATCTCGTATGCTAACAATGTGTAACTATGTTTATATACAATGATTCATTCTAAACATAAATCAAGTGACACATTTGTATCCATTATGTAAATAACATAAGGAATTCCAATAGTGTATCAATGTTGTAGAGCAGATGGTAGTGTAAGATTTACCACCCCATTACATTTGATGGGATTGAATTCATTTGTTTTTCTGGGTGCTCAGTGTCCTTCGTGTGACAGTCAGCATGCCAATGTGTCTTTTTACAGCTCTTCTACGGGCTGGTTAACAAATATAACCCTTATCACCACAATATTTATATCAGCAGTAGAGGGAGTAGATTTTTATTCTCTATGTATATACAGGTGAAACTCGAAAAATTAGAATATCATTTAAAAGTTCATTTATTTCAGTAATTCAACTTAAAAGGTGCAACTAATATATTATATAGACTCATTACATGTAAAATGAGATATTTCAAGCCTTTATTGGTTTTCATTTTGATGATTATGGCTTACAGCTTATGAGAACCCGAAAATCTAAATTTCTCAAAATTTGAATATTACATGAAATAAAAAAATAAAAAGGTTTTTAAATACAGAAATGCCAGCCCTCTGAAAAGTATAATCATGCATATGTACTCAGTACTTGGTTTGGGCCCCTTTTGCACAAATTACTGCCTCAATGCGGCGTGGCATGGATGCTATCAGCCTGTGGCACTGCTGAGGTGTTATGGAAACTTCACACTGGACTTCAAGCATCTTGGATTGTTGCCTCTCCATTCTTCCACCAGACTCTGGGACCTTGGTTTCCTTTCTTTAGCCCAGGTAAGATGCTTCTGATGTTATTTGTTGTTCAGGAGCTTCTTGACAAGAGGAATACGACATTTGGAGCCCATGTCCAGGATCCATCTGGGTGTGGTGACTCTTGATGCACTAACTCCAGCTTCAGTCCACTCCTTGTGCAGCACCCCCACACTTTTGAATGGCCTTTTCTTGACAATCCTCTCCAGGCTGTGGTCATCCCTGCTGCTTGTGCACCTTTTTCTTCCACACTTTACCCTTCCACTTAACTTTCTATTAATGTGCTTTGATACAGCACTTTGAGAACATCCAACTTCTTTAGCAATTTCCTTTTGAGGCTTTCCCTTCTTGTGGAGGGTGTCAGTGATGGTTTTCTGCACAACTGTCAGGTCAGCAGTCTTCCCCATGATTGTGAATTCTACTGATCCAGACTGAGAGACCATTTAAAGGTTTAGGAACACTTTGTAGGTGTTTTGGAATCATTTGCTGGTTAGAGTGTGACACTTTGAGCCTACAATATAGAACCTTGTCACATTATTCTAATTTTGTGAGATTTTGATTTTGGGGTTTTCATAAGCTGCTTACATCAAAATTAATACAAATAAAGGCTTGAAATATCTCACTTTGCATGTAATGAGTCAATATAATATATTAGTTTCACCTTTTAAGTGAATTACTGAAATAAATGAACTTTTGAACGATATTCAAATTTTTCGAGTTTCACCTGTATTAGATCAGTCATACCTTTTATTTCCGTTGCAAACATCAGTGAGTAAACAGCTATGTACATGCTTCAATAATACAAGATTTATTCTAACATTATTTTTAATATAATTACTGGCTAATTTAAAAATAAGTGAGCATGATGGTAATAGTTATATTGGGCCTGATCCAGAATTAAGAATTCCCACTGACTGCATGTGCAGGACAAATATTTCTGTGTGGAAGTCATGGTGGGTGGACATAGGCATTTAGTGGCAGATCCAGAACAACGTCCGCGAGTGAATTTACGCTTGCCACTAGCGTAAATTCACTCATTAATACTTACTGCGATTGCGCGGGGCAGATGTTATGCTTCGTAACTTATAGCATAAGGGCCTTTCACGTATCAGTAGAGTATCTCCTTATGTTGGGGCGTGCCAAACATACGTCTCCTGTAATTAAGCTTTGAAGGTGGGGTGAGGCATTTAAATCGTACAGTTTGGGTGTGCTTAGCGGCTTAACTACGCGAGGGCTCTACGTACGTGAGCGGTTACATTAATAAAAGTTAAGGTAGGGTTTGGAAAGCGTAAAACGGCCAAAGTACTTATATGCAAGGGGAGTGCCTAAGGGAGTGCTTAGAAGGTACGCTTGCATAAACACGCTATGCTTTGAAATGGATTAGAAGCGTAGCTCTGGATCCACCCCTTAAATTGTACAGTAAGGGCTTGACTAAGGCCTTACATACAGTTTAGTATTCCACATTCAACCCATGTTACCTCCAACCCATGTTACTGTCGCATGGCTCCCAACCAGAAGGGCTTCTACTTCTGGTCCACTTCTGATGAACAAGGAAGGCCAACTCGTCGGAAGTGAGGTCACACAGACTGCAGTAAGCCCAGGCACTAGAGGCAGTACTGCCTCTGGTGCTCGACTGTCAAGCCATGGCAGGGACCAGGCAGGCAGCAGAGCCAATGGTAGCTCCAAAAGCCTGCCACACAGGTCACAGGTACTTAGCACCATGGCACCTGAGGTGCTGTTTCCTCCAGTGAGCAGTGCAAAGAGCACAGGCATAAGGGACTTGGCAGGGAAGAGCTCACATACCAATCATTTGATGAAATGTTAGAGAAAGTTTTCAGCTTTGGCTCTGGGGCATTCTGGCAATTATTCTGGTTTGGCTTGGTAGATTTTCTGGGGTTTTGTGTCCTGCGAAACTGTCATTTTGACATACACACAGCCAACAACTAATTGTCAACTGTGTGTATTGTGAAAATGTCCCCATTCTAAAATTCACACCATAGACCTGCTACACGACCCGATGGTTCTCGATGCTCTGATGACCAGACAGGTTAGTGCAGGGGAAGGTAGGTAGTTTAGCAGGGTAGTCAGAAGTTTAGGCTGAGGGAAAGGGATATAATTTAGCAGGGTAGTCAGAGAGTTAGGCTGAGGGAAAGGGATGTAGTTTAGCAGGGTAGTCAGAGGGTTAGGCTGAGGGAAAGGGAAAGGGATGTAATTTAGCATGGTAGTCAGAGGGTGAGGTTGTGTCAGAGGGTTAGGCTGTGGGGATTGTTTAGATGGGAGAAGGGGAGACATAGGGTTAGGCTGTGGAAAGGGGTTTAATCCAAAAAGAGAGACTTAGAGTTAGGCTATGAGAAGGGAATGAAGCCGGAAGGGGAGACCTAGGGTTAGGCTGCGAGAAGGGGATGAATCCTGAAGGGGAAACTTAGGGTTAGGCAGCAGGAGGGGTTCGATAGGAGAAGAGGAGACTTAAGGTTAGGCTGCAGGAGGGGTTGGATAGGAGAAGGGGAGACTTAGGGTTAGGCTGCAGGGAGGGGATGGGGCAATTTCAGTAGAATTTCAACAATAAATAAAATGAGGAATACTAATGATGGCTGAAATGCTGGTATGAATTATAATATTAACAATTTGGTTAGAAAACAAATCCGTCCTCGTCAGATGTTAGTAAGTCTTCAATTAGCAAGTCCAGGTGCCCAGCCCGATACAACATAAAATCTCCAACATAAAATCTCCAACATTTACAACATAAAATTTTGCTACTTTCCAGTTCCAGTGTAGCAGTAAAGCAGTGTATTTACCAATAACAGTCCACTACGGATTGATTTTTTTATAAAAAGCTCCAGCTTTGCGTTTCGTGTCCACTGGACACTTTCTCAAGCTGATATGAAGCCGGTACTCACAGTGCCTATTTTAATGGAATTCTCAGTAATTAGGCAAACAGATGGCATAACTGTTACACGCCGGCAACCAGCAGCCGGCGTGTAACGGTTCTTCTTCCTGTTTTGGCCTCGCTGCGTCCAGGTCGTCACTAGGAGACCTGGACGCTTCTCTCTGTGGAACGCAGCGTGCGTTCCAGTACGCGTACTGCGCATGCGCGGGCCTTACCTTATATTCCTGGCGCTCCTCCACGAGGACGCCGGTGATAGCGTGTGTGGAGTCCTGTTGTTTGTCTGCTGGCTGCTCTGCTGAAGTACCTGTAGTGAGTTTTGTCAGTGTTTTTCCTGCTCTGGCTTGTCTGTTGCTTGCTACCTTGTCCTGGCCCTGCTTGGGCATTATATTGCTGCCATTCTGCCTGTATTTGCACCATTCCGTGCTTTTTCCTTTATAGTTGGTATTATTATTTGTTGAATTATTCTTTATTACTCGCCACATAGTGGCAGCCTGCCGTGCTGTTTGCCCAGTACGGGCTAGTAGGTTTAAAGACCCCTTATATACCTTGTGTATCTCCTCGCCACAAAGTGGTATTGAATTGTGTTGTCCTTTCTCTATACTGCACTACGTTGCTAACAGTTATCGTGCTAGTACTGCACTTATTATTGGTTCCTTGATATACTGCACGCCACATAGTGGCAGCCTGCCGTGCAGTTTGCCCAGTACGGGCTAGAAGGTTTAAAGACCCCTTATATACCTTGTGTATCTCCTCGCCACAAAGTGGTATTGAATTGTGTTGCCACGGTGCTTTATTTATCTCTATTAATTGTCTTTCATTTATTACTGCCTCTTCAGTGGAACCGTGCACCTGAGATAGCGGCTTGTTTATTTGGGCGCAGCACTAGTCCATCCCCACCTCTAGGGGCTCTGGCGAAGACCCCCAGATGTCCTGCTGCATGTTAGGCAATCGGTTTCATAACAATAACTTTTGGCACCTGAGTAAACAAACAATGTATTTTCTACAACTACATAAATCCATAGAAACAAACAATAATAAAACAATCTTAGCATAAGGGTTGGGGCTGGGGAAATACAGATTGTAGCTTACCTGTCTGTGGCAAAGCAGGAAGTTTTGCTTCATGTCCGTACTCGGAAATGTCCTATCAAAAATGGCCCTTTCAAAAAATGTAACTCACTCCCAATTTTCTGGTGGTGGGTCCAGGTTCCTTTGGCATTTGTACAAATATTTTTTCTCAGTTCATTCTTTGAGGGGTACCAGTGGCTGGAGAAGACTGAGGGGCCAATCCTCTGCCTTTCTTATCTGGGCATAGAGATAGACACTGTAGCTGGGTTGCGTCATTTACATGCGGACAAAATACATCAGCTGCATGACACCATTGAGAGTGCCCTGACATGTCCGAAAGTTCCCCTTTGCACCATGCAGTCCCTGGGGGGATTCTCTGCCAGAGAATGGAGAGGACTGCGGCAGGTTTGCGACGTCCATGGGCCACTGTGGCGATTTTAACCTGCCATGAGAGCAGACCTGTCGGCCTGTCTATCTTTCCTGGACCTGGACCCTCTCTTTAATGGGGTCTGACCTCAGCTATGGACAGCTTGGGTCATTGGAGCTGCACCGCATACAAAGGTTACATTAGGCTGCACTTGGTAGGCCATCCAGACGGCAGCCCCCCATAATTTTCTAGCTCCTCTGCTCCCCTTATTATTCCTGTTCCCACTGGGACCTTGGACAGCTGGTACTGCTTGCTGCAATTGCAGGAGCGTGAAGGGATTTTTTTCCCCTTGGCCTGGGGCAGCACTTAGTTCTCTTGTTTAGAAAATATCTCCACAGTGTCAGGGGGGAAGGAGGTTCACAATCACCCAGGGTTTTTAGTTTCCACCATATTTATTCTTTAATCAGGATGTGTAATTGTAATTGGCTGCTCTCCATATCATTTTTTTCTGGTTATCACCACATACAGTGTTTTTAATGTTTTTCTGTCTCTGTTACTGGGTGGAAAATCTTGGTTTTTAGGCTTTCCTTTGTGTTTTGGGCAGCAAAACACCCCCTTCTCCAAGACTTTGGTTGTGAGATTCAGTATGGCCTGTTGAGACTTGGACACAGAGGCATGTGTGGTCTTCCTTTCTCTCGTTGCTCGATAGGGATTTTAGAAGAAATGATCAACCTGATATAGTTGTGGCCACCCACATGTCTAGGAGCTCACTTGAGTGATTATACATAATCTGGAAGCGGCCCATGTCTGATGGCCAGGGATAACGGGGGTCTGGTTAGACATCGTTCCCCACAGAGTGTGGAGGTGTGACGGTGTAGCCAAGGATAGCGTTAGAAGGAGGATTAATCGCTGCATTAAATTTGATTGAACCCAATTTTATTTGTCAGCTGTTGTTGTGGAGGTATTTGTAGGAGATATTTTGAAGGCTGTGGTTTTGTGTTGTGTATTTCTTGATGGTGGTGTAATTGGAGTGGATTCTCTGATCGGTGGCGAGAACATTAGGAAGTAGGCAGACTAAATTGTAATAATTTTTATGTTTATATAAAAGTTACATAGAAAAAAAAAGGTTGCTCATAGTCACAACATATAAGCTTAGATATTTGCACTTCCTTATATTATTAACTACATACTTTATCAAGGATCAAGGACACGATCCTTGATAAAGCGTTGGCGAAATGCGCGTTGGGTGTCTGGTAAGGAGAGTCTGAGGTGCTCCTCGGTTTCCTGCTCTCTTATTGTGATTCGCCGCAAGTGTTAGATGATCATAACTTTCCTTTCCTCCTACTTTGCTATCAGTGGTACTTGGGCAGTAGCGCAGGAAGGGTGTATTTAACCCCTTCAGGGGAAAGTCCTGCCGTGAGGCACATTTTAGGGACAGATATTTTACCCTAAAACAAACAAAGTGTGGAAGTTCCTGAATGGGAAACGGCCAATAAAAGCAACCTCTTACCTCATGGGAAACGGCCAATAAAAGCAACCTCTTACCTCTATGCAAGTCCTTACCTATCAAAAATAGGAATTGCCAGCCCTATAAAAACAACTAGAAACGAAAAGAATATTTGATGGTAGGGTTTGCATAAAGATAACCACCACGATATAGGAAAGTATCACATTTATTAAAAATACAAATATAAAACCAAATATATAACGCTCATTAAGCACCTATACACAGCCAATGACCGCACAATGATCATCAAATAGCATATCCTGCAGGAATGTGAATAATTCTATATGCCATAAGGACAAAAGTGCACTCAATATATTCAATTTAAAGATGACAAGTTGGAGCTCTGTTGAATTCAAATTAGAGAAAACAATCAAAGTCTTCAGAATTTGCCACAGTGAATCAGACACCAGAATGGAAGATATTATGTTGCAGGATCGACCTTCCTAGTTACTCAATGTAGCCACCTGTCAACCACTGCCACTGGTTAGTGGTAGGTAGTTGTAATCTCCACAATAATTAGTGCTGGTCTGCAGACCTATAGTAAAAAGTGTATATCTTATCTTAGCCTCTCTTATGTAAAACATATCATTTAATCCAGGACTGAAGGGTAGCACCTCTTCCTCATTTATTATATATTTTTCTGATTAATTGTATCATTTGTTTGTATCATTTAAGGGGTTTTACACAGTACCTCAATTAAACTAGCAGAGTAGCATAATCCAGTTTTATAATAATTAGAAAATTCTAATAGGATTTTCATTTTACAGAAGGGTCTGTGCAACTATACTCTTTCTTTTCTATTCTTAACAGTTATGCATCTGCCCCACAAAAAATTGGGCTGGTGTGTAATGAAGGATCATACGTAACAGTTTAAATAGCTCCCCCCCACCCTCCATGCATATGCGTTTTGCACAATGCGTGTCATAAGGCCCCATCGTTGGAACGACTTCCAGCACAGAATCCAGGATCATTTGTAATGTGTTCCATTACGTAACCAACCTGTGTACACACGTGCAGAACACACGCACAGAGTACTTACACATTCAGAACGTGTTAAATAACTGATTTTCAGAACTCTGGACCTGTTTTGTTACTTTGGACCATACTCAGACTTCCGTCGGCGATCGGGCCGCAAATATACGCATCTAAGTGGCAGGTCGGAGCAGGTTACACCCATCAGAAAAAACAGTCACTCCCCTCGCTTTCTCCGGCCGGACCTAAACTTAGACCAGCATTGACTTGCCCTATCTGACCGCAGTAACTTCCGGCCTTATGTGTCTTAGTTGCGGATATTTGTGGCCCTAACTCTGTAAGCGCGCCCACTTTTCCTCATCTCAATGCCCCCTACCCAATTCTATGCAAATCCTTCGGTCCGTATATTTCCGCCGCACTTAGGGTCGCATTTGTCTCTGCCCGATTCACAAGTCCGTCCCTTAGCTATTTCCGACCTGAATTTCAACATAGACGGCGTATCACTATTACTACGCATGCGCAGTTGATGCAAAATCGATCCGATCCTAAAAATATGCACAGAACTTTTGTTAGAAACGGATCTCTGAATACGGCCCTTTATTTGCATTGGGGTAGATCCAGAACTCTGCTTGCAATACGTTTACTCACATAGCGTATTTACGCGTGCGTACCTTCTATACACTCCCCTTGGCACACCCCTTGAATGTACGTATTTTGAACGAGATCCGCTTTCCAAACCCTACCTTAACTTTTGCCTACGTAACCAATGTCATCCGCACACGTACGTATGTGCAACACGTATTTACGCAGCTAAGCACGCCCATACTGTACACTTTAAATACAAACCCCCGCCTACATAGCGTATTTTTGACTCACGTAAAATTGGCACGCCCATACATAAGGATTTACGCGACACATATGTGAATGGCCCATACGTTCACATTTACGCTATGTTACGGAGCGTATTTTCTATGGTGCGCATGCGCAGTACTTACCAAAACACGATTTTACGTGTCCGCCACACGTAAATTCGTTCACAAGCGTTGTTCTGAATCTGCCCCATTGTCATAAGAAGTATAACCATAATTTTGCACTTGCATTTGGATCGCTGGGGAAAGTATCTGGGAGTATTTCGGCATGGAACTTGGCGACTTGCTTACAAATCCAGAGCTTCAGTTGTGTTCACACCTGGATTGCATCTAAACCTCTATTTAATTTGCAGATGTGTTCGTTTTTACATTCTAATCCGGATCATGGACTGTATTCAGACTACCGGAAGTATAGCATATACGTCCAGAGTTTAGCATTTTTTACTACTGCTCATGCGCGGTAAATTTTTTGTCATCTACGTATCTCTTCCTTACGCAGATTGCGTATATGCGGTCTTTAAGATGCTAAACGTCCGGTAGTCTGAATACAGTCCCATATCTTTTAGTTAATAAACTTTTATATTTAAATCTGGTTTATTTTTCAACTTTCTTTCAGACCAGAATATGAGGCCTTTTTTATATTTGGAATCTGGTCTGTCTTGCATGGTAATTTTGACCGACATTTTCTGACTCTGAAAGAAAATTCCATGGAAATTGTTGAGTAATTTTATATAGTATTGTGAGAGTGAGCAGTAACTGCACTGTCTGGTATTGTGGTATTAGTTTTACTTAGTCTGCAAAAAATAAAATCTTTCTTTCAATATATGATTTATCTTTTTTCCAACAGTAGTGTGTGGGAGTTTGTATTTCAGTTGTGTTTGGAGGGTCAATCATTTTTTTAATAACCCTTTTAAGCTTCATTTTTAATTGTGTCTATACATTTAAGGTTTTGCAGCTGTATTTTTAAAGCAGTTCTTTATCTATATGTCATAATCATCAAGCTAGTAACTTGCACTTATCCTCTAAGTCTTGAAAAGATATGTCTCTAAATATTCAAGTAATTCAAAGACAATACACCTCTAATAGTTGCAATCATGCTGTGTCTCCAATCACATTTCAGAACACTATAAATATCTAGTCATCATATAGTTTTTGTTAATTTTTGTAGATTATACTAACAAACTATGATTGACTTATAGTAGTTGAACCTATGTGCTGCAAATATATATATTTGGCAAACTAAGTTTCCTTATAATACCTGATATTCATTGAGTTCTCAAGGTGATTTTACCGCATGCTAAACTAAGTGCTACTGTATGTTACAAGTGCTGGTACATAATAAATAAGTGTGTTATCTGTGATCCTGATGGTAGTAATTGTCACAACAGGCTGCTGTGTTACTTAGGTCCTTACAACAAGATTCTCTTCAAGTGCTCCACTCACAGACACAGATAAAACAATAATTATACGTTTATTACCAAAGTATGTAGAGGTTTTATAATAAATCATGAATGCTACACATAAAGGGCCTGATCCAGAACCATGCGTAAAACTATTTCAACCTGCATTCCAGAAAACCACATTTGGCAGATGCAGCTGTGGAACCCTAGGCAAGTACGGTGCATCCAGAAAGTAGTCACAGCGCTTCACTTTTTCCACATTTAATTATGTTACAGCCTTATTCCAAAATGGAAAAAATTAATATTTTCGCTCAAAATTCTACACAAAATACCCCATAATGACAACGTGAAAAGTTTTTGAAAGATTTTTGCAAGTTTATTAAAAATCAAAAAACCAAGAGCTTACATGTACATAAGTATTCACAGCCTTTGCTCAATACTTTGTTGATGCACCTGTAGAAATTACAGACGCAATTCTTTTGGAATATGATGCCACAAGCTTGGCACACCTATCTTTGGAAGGTTTCGCCCATTCCTTTTGGCAGCACCTCTCAAGCTCCGTCAGGTTGGATGGGAAGCGTTGGTGCACAGCCATTTTCAGAGATGTTTAATCGGATTCAAGTCTGGGCTCTGGCTGGGCCACTCAAGGACATTCACAGAGTTGTCCTGAAGCCACTTCTTTGATATCTTGGCTGTGTGCTTAGATTCATTGTCCTG
>WWET01000869.1:40229-60633 GCA_011038615.1 Limnodynastes dumerilii | reverse complement strand
CTGAGGTCAAGAGCGCTCTGGAGCAGGTTTTCATCCAGGATGTCTCTGTACTTTGCTGCATTCATTTTTCTCATCAGACCAGAGACTTTTGTTTCTCATGGTCTGAGAGTGCTTCAGGTGCATTTTGGCAAACTCCAGGTGGGCTGCCATATGCTTTTTACTAGGGAGCGGCTTCCATCTGGCCACTCTACCATACAGGCCTGATTGGTGGATTGCTGCAGAGATGGTTGCCCTTCTGGAAGGTTCTCCTCTCTCCACAGAGGAATGCTGTAGCTCTGACAGAGTGACCATCAGGTTCTTGATCACCTCCCTGACTAGGACCCTTCTCCCCCGATCACTCAGTTTAGACGGCTGGCCAGCTCTAGGAAGAGTCCTGGAGGTTCCAAACCTCTTTCATTTGCAAATGATGGAGGCCACTGTGCTCATTGGGACCTTCAAAGCAGCAGATATTTTTCTGTACCCTTCCCCAGATTTGTGCCACGAGACAATCCTGTCT
Organism: Limnodynastes dumerilii; assembly: GCA_011038615.1. Taxonomy (NCBI): domain Eukaryota; kingdom Metazoa; phylum Chordata; class Amphibia; order Anura; family Limnodynastidae; genus Limnodynastes; species Limnodynastes dumerilii. Next base: position 60,137 of record WWET01000869.1, on the reverse strand, counting down.
CGGAGGTCTACAGACAATTCCTTTGACTTCATGCTTGGTTTGTGCTCTGACATGCACTGTCAAGTGTGGGACTTTATATAGACAGGTGATCTATTCCCCAGCGATCCCAACACAAGTGCTGGTTACTACACTGTAATACAGTGGCAGATCTACAATGAAGCTTAAGCTTCAGGGCTCCTAAACCCAGAGGGGCCCTGAAGCAACTTTTAAAATTTAAGCCATTTTTTTGAGTGCCTTTTAAAACAAACCAATGAAGTTTTTAAGTGTATGTTATTAACATAAGGTTATTTTAGTGATAGAATCATAAGCCAATGGGTTAAGGTGCTTAATAGTGACCTTAGAATAAGCTCTACTTAGGGGGGTTTCTGTGTACTCATAACTCCCCCCTAATCAGTGCTGACCAGCAGATACTCTGTCTGCAGCTCTGACCAGAGGATGGCTCTTATGATCCAGCCAGGCACAGAATAGAGAGCTGTTGTCAGTGTAACTGTGTACATTAAAAAGATAAAAGCAATTATCCAGATCTTATAGGGGTTCACTATATGGCCCATTTTTAAGGACACCATCCGCACCACCCTAGTCTCTCCCACTGGGGCCTTTGGATCTTGTTGGATGTTACCCTGTTGTTGCTTTTTGCAAAGGGGCCCACATAACAGTTCAAGCATCAGGGCCCCAAAAATGTAGTTCTGCCACTGCTGTAACATACAGTAGAACTATACTGTAATGTATAGTGGAAATGGTGGTTAATATAGTCACAAATAAAAATGGAAAAGGTAACATAAAAATCTGAAATAGAGCGGATATACTGCGCATGCCCAGAACTCAAAAATACGCACGCAAACCATAGTTGCCTGATTCACGGTAGCTTATTTACTCTATCTACGTACCATTTCTGTATGTAGATTGCGTAAGTGCGGTCTTTAGAGCGTGCTAACGCTATCTACGTATAGAATTGGTATGTAGATAGCATAAATAAGCTACTAGCATGCGTAGTAGCTCAATTCTTAAAACAAGGTACGTAAGACAAAAACTACGTAACTATGACTCCGGACTAGGATCTTTATTACAGACTTTTGTGCTAATGGGGAATATTACAAGATGCCTGTTTCATGAACAAACTCTATAATTAGCTTCCCTATTAAAGAAGTAAACATGTAGTTTAGTATTTAATATGATCTTTTTCCTCAAAAATAGAGCAGACGTCCAATAATCTATTGTTTTCTTTACATGTTCTCATACTGTGGTATTGAATTTGTTAAATCCATCAATTTACCAGTAAAGATCTATCCCAAAGTAGTAAAATTGTTTTTATTATGGTATTTGGACATTTATAACAAGTCTTTAAAAACCAATAGTATTTACATTAATCTCAATAGGAAGCTTCAGTGGTTGCTAAGAAACTGCACAGTTTTGACAATGTACTTATAGATATTCCAGCAAGCCTCATACTGGGTGATCCTGTTGTTTTTTGGGGATTTTAAGCAATTTATTTGCATGCAGGTAAAATGTGCTGAACGTCGTTAAACGTAATATTAATGCACCCTGTGAAATCACAAGTTGTGTGCTTTTCTTTAAAGGCTCCCCGTACTCTAAGGACATTTCTAATAAATCAAGCAAGAATATGGTTAGTTTTGATATGGTCTGTAATGAAGATGTGACACTTCCATCTCATGGTTAGTAGGTAAAAGGGTTCTCTGGCTATAACAAACATATATACTGTCCCAGATAAAGAAGATTTTGGGTATTGGATTGGAGCCAGGGATCTAAGTTGTGATATTCACACCCTCCTCCTTGAGAAGGATTTGAACACATAATGGGTCATTTAGACTTAAAGTTTAATGACCTATTTGTATATATATATAAATATATATGGTCACAAACTATATGATTATATAGACGATCGACCCAATTTTCTATCTATCTATCTATCTATCTATCTATCTATCTATCTATCTATCTATCTATCTATCTGTTTTCTGCTCTGTCTACCTTCTTTTTTTTCTCCTCAACTTCATTTAACCTCTATAAGAACATAAATTAGTTGCCATTTCCACCTCTGCAACAGTAGCTAACATATGGATTTTGCAGTTAGATCTGGATCCGATCCTGTGTTAAAGTGTAGGGTAGGTAGATATAGTGTCAGAGAAGAGCACATCAAGGCTTGGGAGCTTAAGTTCTACTGCAAAAAACACACCAGCAAACACACAAAAAATGAACTGCAGAATATGCTGATCATGGAGCTATGTTAACAAATAAAAATAAACTGTTAACATAGAAAAATGATACCAATGCCACTTATTGTTGCATTATTGCCGGATTGTTTGCTCATATATACAGTATAGAAATAGAATATAACGTTGAGGGTATATTTTAGAATAACATTTTTGCAACAGCCATTTGTACATGTGGAAGTTTATGTCCTAGTTGGCTGCTAGTTTATCTGGGTATATGTATGCCCAAGTGTAGACTAGCATGTATACTACTGGCACAATGCTCTACATATCTTCAGTTGCCTTAGAGTCAACACATACTTTATAAGTATAAGTGCAATTTTTTTAAGTGCACATTTTATAGCTCCTTTTTTTGATGCAAATGTATCCAGCTCAGCACGACTCCTTAATGTAAACCTTTATAATCCTCTATAATTGTGTTTGGCCAATTTGCATTTTTCCTTCTTCATAAAAAAAAAAAATCTTTACCATAGCTATATAAAATCAGCTATAAAATTCATATCGATGAATGTACTTTATCGAAGATTTCCATCAGCACACATTTATTAGTTCAATTTCTGTTTTATAAACTAGCAACCAATTTTCGCTAATACAACTTCTTTTTTTTTTATTTAAAAATATCAAATGCTTTCTTAGAAAATCAATGTTGCCATGTCACAGCACATCTATTTGTAGATGAACTTTAATGCAGTCTTTTTTCTTACACAGCAGGAGCACCAGGTTAAATGTAACCAGTCCCTTCCGAGTATTTTAGGACCAAATGGATAAATTGCAGGCACCATAATACATAAAATGTGAGTACATTGAAAAGGTCAACCACTCCATTGATCTGTGATCCTGAGTAACCTTAGAATTATAAGCCATCTTTTGTACATTTCTTATGTACTAAGTCACAGGGTTGCAATGTGTTTCATTATATATCCTACACAATTAATGGGTTTATTACATATACACCTTTGTGCCACTTTAACTAAAAGCTGTAACTTGCTATCATGCTGTGGGTGAACAAAAAAAAAATCCATAGTTGTTTATTACAAGTAAATTAAAAAGGTTTTACATATGTGTTTTATTAGGAGTAATTTCCATAGTCTCACAATAGAACACCTGGTTAAGTCAATGAGTCATTTTATAACAAATTAAGATTGCAATATGTAGCATAATGTGATATAAGACTGAATAATAAGACGCATTATAAATGAGTAAGATGAAAAATTGTATGCATATATGTAACTTGGCTTTTATGATGATTAATATGTACGTTACTATTTTATCTTCATTTTCAGCAGTTAAATTTAACTGTATGTCATGGTTGGCATCGCTTGCAAATTAATATCAGGAGATTGTGATAGCACTATCAAGGTGTCACACCAAAGGAATGTGTCCTAGGCCACCAAAGGGGTGCGTTCTTTGAATAGCTCCACCTATGGACATGTCTAGTGCTGCCAGGTGTTAAACGCCGGTCCCCGGCTTTCACCTTTCCCACGCTCCCTCCGGCGCCTGCAGCTGTGGTCCCTGAGGGCATGTCGTCACGGAGGCGTGACGACATGCAAATTAGCCATGTGCGCGTAGCGCATGCTGGCCATCGGCTCCCCCGCTGTCTCCCGCTTTGTTGTTCTGGTTGCTAGGCAACCAGAACACTCGGTTTCTTCGCACTGCGGCGCAATCTTTACTCACACTGCCCACCTTGCCTACCTGCTGTCTTCCTATTAGTTAGGGGGCTGGCCCAAACTCAGACACCTCATTGGCCAGACTCCCTGTAAATAGAGCAGGGGGACAGCTTGCACTTGCCGGTTATAGCGTCTGCTCCCCGTGCTTTCTGCTTTATCTTGCCTCTCATTTCTTCTGCCTTTGTGCCATTGCTTTCTTGAGTGCCCCATTTGATCCTACCTAGTTTCCTGCCATTGTACCCCTGTGTTTGCATTGCTCTCTCTCTCTCCCTCTCTCTCTTTACTCACACTGCCCACCTTGCCTACCTGCTGTCTTCCTATTAGTTAGGGGGCTGGCCCAAACTCAGACACCTCATTGGCCAGACTCCCTGTAAATAGAGCAGGGGGACAGCTTGCACTTGCCGGTTATAGCGTCTGCTCCCCGTGCTTTCTGCTTTATCTTGCCTCTCATTTCTTCTGCCTTTGTGCCATTGCTTTCTTAAGTGCCCCATTTGATCCTACGTAGTTTCCTGCCATTGTACCCCTGTGTTTGCATTGCTCTCTCTCTCTCCCTCTCTCTCTTTACTCACACTGCCCACCTTGCCTACCTGCTGTCTTCCTATTAGTTAGGGGGCTGGCCCAAACTCAGACACCTCATTGGCCAGACTCCCTGTAAATAGAGCAGGGGGACAGCTTGCACTTGCCGGTTATAGCGTCTGCTCCCCGTGCTTTCTGCTTTATCTTGCCTCTCATTTCTTCTGCCTTTGTGCCATTGCTTTCTTAAGTGCCCCATTTGATCCTACGTAGTTTCCTGCCATTGTACCCCTGTGTTTGCATTGCTCTCTCTCTCTCCCTCTCTCTCTTTACTCACACTGCCCACCTTGCCTACCTGCTGTCTTCCTATTAGTTAGGGGGCTGGCCCAAACTCAGACACCTCATTGGCCAGACTCCCTGTAAATAGAGCAGGGGGACAGCTTGCACTTGCCGGTTATAGCGTCTGCTCCCCGTGCTTTCTGCTTTATCTTGCCTCTCATTTCTTCTGCCTTTGTGCCATTGCTTTCTTAAGTGCCCCATTTGATCCTACGTAGTTTCCTGCCATTGTACCCCTGTGTTTGCATTGCTCTCTCTCTCTCCCTCTCTCTCTTTACTCACACTGCCCACCTTGCCTACCTGCTGTCTTCCTATTAGTTAGGGGGCTGGCCCAAACTCAGACACCTCATTGGCCAGACTCCCTGTAAATAGAGCAGGGGGACAGCTTGCACTTGCCGGTTATAGCGTCTGCTCCCCGTGCTTTCTGCTTTATCTTGCCTCTCATTTCTTCTGCCTTTGTGCCATTGCTTTCTTAAGTGCCCCATTTGATCCTACGTAGTTTCCTGCCATTGTACCCCTGTGTTTGCATTGCTCTCTCTCTCTCCCTCTCTCTCTTTACTCACACTGCCCACCTTGCCTACCTGCTGTCTTCCTATTAGTTAGGGGGCTGGCCCAAACTCAGACACCTCATTGGCCAGACTCCCTGTAAATAGAGCAGGGGGACAGCTTGCACTTGCCGGTTATAGCGTCTGCTCCCCGTGCTTTCTGCTTTATCTTGCCTCTCATTTCTTCTGCCTTTGTGCCATTGCTTTCTTAAGTGCCCCATTTGATCCTACGTAGTTTCCTGCCATTGTACCCCTGTGTTTGCATTGCTCTCTCTCTCTCCCTCTCTCTCTTTACTCACACTGCCCACCTTGCCTACCTGCTGTCTTCCTATTAGTTAGGGGGCTGGCCCAAACTCAGACACCTCATTGGCCAGACTCCCTGTAAATAGAGCAGGGGGACAGCTTGCACTTGCCGGTTATAGCGTCTGCTCCCCGTGCTTTCTGCTTTATCTTGCCTCTCATTTCTTCTGCCTTTGTGCCATTGCTTTCTTAAGTGCCCCATTTGATCCTACGTAGTTTCCTGCCATTGTACCCCTGTGTTTGCATTGCTCTCTCTCTCTCCCTCTCTCTCTTTACTCACACTGCCCACCTTGCCTACCTGCTGTCTTCCTATTAGTTAGGGGGCTGGCCCAAACTCAGACACCTCATTGGCCAGACTCCCTGTAAATAGAGCAGGGGGACAGCTTGCACTTGCCGGTTATAGCGTCTGCTCCCCGTGCTTTCTGCTTTATCTTGCCTCTCATTTCTTCTGCCTTTGTGCCATTGCTTTCTTAAGTGCCCCATTTGATCCTACGTAGTTTCCTGCCATTGTACCCCTGTGTTTGCATTGCTCTCTCTCTCTCCCTCTCTCTCTTTACTCACACTGCCCACCTTGCCTACCTGCTGTCTTCCTATTAGTTAGGGGGCTGGCCCAAACTCAGACACCTCATTGGCCAGACTCCCTGTAAATAGAGCAGGGGGACAGCTTGCACTTGCCGGTTATAGCGTCTGCTCCCCGTGCTTTCTGCTTTATCTTGCCTCTCATTTCTTCTGCCTTTGTGCCATTGCTTTCTTAAGTGCCCCATTTGATCCTACGTAGTTTCCTGCCATTGTACCCCTGTGTTTGCATTGCTCTCTCTCTCTCCCTCTCTCTCTTTACTCACACTGCCCACCTTGCCTACCTGCTGTCTTCCTATTAGTTAGGGGGCTGGCCCAAACTCAGACACCTCATTGGCCAGACTCCCTGTAAATAGAGCAGGGGGACAGCTTGCACTTGCCGGTTATAGCGTCTGCTCCCCGTGCTTTCTGCTTTATCTTGCCTCTCATTTCTTCTGCCTTTGTGCCATTGCTTTCTTAAGTGCCCCATTTGATCCTACGTAGTTTCCTGCCATTGTACCCCTGTGTTTGCATTGCTCTCTCTCTCTCCCTCTCTCTCTTTACTCACACTGCCCACCTTGCCTACCTGCTGTCTTCCTATTAGTTAGGGGGCTGGCCCAAACTCAGACACCTCATTGGCCAGACTCCCTGTAAATAGAGCAGGGGGACAGCTTGCACTTGCCGGTTATAGCGTCTGCTCCCCGTGCTTTCTGCTTTATCTTGCCTCTCATTTCTTCTGCCTTTGTGCCATTGCTTTCTTAAGTGCCCCATTTGATCCTACGTAGTTTCCTGCCATTGTACCCCTGTGTTTGCATTGCTCTCTCTCTCTCCCTCTCTCTCTTTACTCACACTGCCCACCTTGCCTACCTGCTGTCTTCCTATTAGTTAGGGGGCTGGCCCAAACTCAGACACCTCATTGGCCAGACTCCCTGTAAATAGAGCAGGGGGACAGCTTGCACTTGCCGGTTATAGCGTCTGCTCCCCGTGCTTTCTGCTTTATCTTGCCTCTCATTTCTTCTGCCTTTGTGCCATTGCTTTCTTAAGTGCCCCATTTGATCCTACGTAGTTTCCTGCCATTGTACCCCTGTGTTTGCATTGCTCTCTCTCTCTCCCTCTCTCTCTTTACTCACACTGCCCACCTTGCCTACCTGCTGTCTTCCTATTAGTTAGGGGGCTGGCCCAAACTCAGACACCTCATTGGCCAGACTCCCTGTAAATAGAGCAGGGGGACAGCTTGCACTTGCCGGTTATAGCGTCTGCTCCCCGTGCTTTCTGCTTTATCTTGCCTCTCATTTCTTCTGCCTTTGTGCCATTGCTTTCTTAAGTGCCCCATTTGATCCTACGTAGTTTCCTGCCATTGTACCCCTGAGCAGACTGGGGGGGGGGGGGGTCTGAATTTTTTCAGTCCCGGGCCCCACCATTTCTGATGGCGGCCCTGCCTATTCTCATGCACTGAATAGGAGTAAAGGTCTGAGGATTTCTTAAGTGGTGGATGGCCAGCAACGTGAAAATCACTGACCGCTCCTTATTAATGATAACAGGCTACAAGAATGAGGCCACAGTTAGATCAACAGAGCTGACATGTTTACAATTATTACTCCTGTGCTATCTGCTTTTAAAAATATGAGGCTAGATCCAGACTTAAGTGCGACAGCGGATTTACGCATGCTACATGCGTACATTTGACTGTACGTACTGCGCATGTGCACGGCAGATGTTACGCATCGTAACTCTGATCGTGCGTAACTGTTTGTAACTATGTACAAAGGGGCGTGTCATCCCTACGCAAGCAGAAAATACGCCTTGTAGGTGGAGGGAAGAATTTTAATTGTACAGTATGGGCTGGGTTAAGCAGTTATGTACGACAAGGTGATACGTACGACAGCAGATACACAAGGAAATGTTAAGTTAGGCTTTGGAACTCGTAAATCAGCTAAATTACGTGCGTGCGGGGGGAGTGCATTATACTTAGGATTGCGTAACTACACTACGCGATCATACTTAAAGGGAACAAGTCTGGATCTGGCCTAATGATTCATAAACATTTTGTATCACAAATTTCAGTTATTTGTGAAATGAAACTTCATACATTCATTGTAATAATAAAGCACTTTAGAGTTCAGGTTTAAATCAGACTCTATGGGCTGGATCCAGACTTAAGTAAGTGCTTGAAATTAGTCACTCCTGGGCTAAACCATGATGATTGCAGGGGGAGTTAAGTTAATTGTATTCTTTGCATGCAAGGATATATCTTTGAATTGCTTACTGCTCACAGATACTGACCAGCTTTAATATCACACTGTTATTTAGACTTGGGATAGGAAAAATCACCTCTCAACTCTAATACTGTTTGCAACAGATGAAATATGACTCCCCTGTAATCACCATGGTTTATCCCAGGAATAACTAATTTCAAGCACTTACTTAAGTCTGGATCCAGCCCTATATTATGTAATATCCCTACAATAATAAACAACACAAAGGGCCTGATCCAGACTTAAGGTCGTTTTATGTACGCATACGTACCTAAGTTACGCACTACTAAGGATAATGCCCCCCCTGGGCACTCCCCTCACACGTAGGTTACTTAGCTGACTTACATGTTCAGAACCCTACGATAACATTTCCTTGCATATCTCTGGTCGTGTGTAATGAATTGTCATACATAAGTGCCCAACCCGGCCCATACTATGCAATTTAAATGCCACACCCCACACACAATGCGTATTTTCAGTTTACGTAGGGTTGTCACGCCCTATTGTACGGAGTTACATACAAGCTACATACAATCAGAGTTATGATGAGTAACATCTGCAGCTCGTATGCGCAGTGCGTCCCCACAGCCAGATTTATGCGTAAATGCCCTGGCGTTATTATGTCTGGATCAGGCCCAAAAACAACAATTGAATGAGATTTCTTTTAAACTTCCAAATATTGATTTTAAAAGTGGTACATCCATAGGGCATGTAACACATAAAACTTACAAGGCCCAGCTTGTCTACTAGATTGATTCCAGGCACTTACAGTATGTGTTAGGTCTGTTTTAAGCAATTTTATGCTTGATCTCCAATGCCATAAAATCTTTAAACTAACCATGTTAAAAAAAATCACCAAATACATCTAAGTGTAAGAGTGAACATCAGACCACTCAGACAAGGAAAATAAAATGTTTTCACTGGCATGATTCTTACAAAGCATTTGATTTCCCAAAACACATTGCTGGTTGTTAAAAAGGCACAAAACAAACCAGCAGATGAGGTGGAAAACAGGATAAAAGCTCTTTGTTGTTACATATGAAACATACAAGGTACAACTGTTTCTACACACTAATTGTACTTACCTTCGTACCTTGTTCATGTTTGTGCATGTTCATATACTCTTCTAGATTTAGAGCAATTCCAAGAGGAGACATTTATTATTTAATATTTCCTTATTTTTTTTGACTGCTCCTCAAATGTCTAAATATGGTTGGAAGGATATTTTTAATACAAAAAAACCCAGTGGGATTGATCCAGAACTTGAGATTAAGGGCAAAACTGGTGCAAGTGTAGACATGAACAAAACCATGTAGTGTGAGAGGTGCACATTCATTGTAATTCTTTATTGTTCAGAGTAAATACTTTGCTTTTATGAGCAGAACTTACAAACTGCACAGCTTTATGTCTCATCTGTACACTATCTAGGAAACTTCCCCTCTCAACTCAACTGTTGCTTGTGTTTGATTTACCTTATACTTCAACATGATTCTGTTGAGATTTACATCTTACTTTTAAACCCCGGATTAGTCCCAGTATTTAATTTGGAAAATACTTATTTCAACCACATTTATTACGTTAAAAAAACATATAGGGCCATATCCGCACCTAACTCACCCATCCTGCCCCAAACTCCCCCTCCCCCTCCCATTTTTAGGTATTTTATGACACTTATGAGTGCCATAGGACTACCTTATCTAACCGTGTGTAGGTTCCTTCTTAAGAAGAAACTCTCTGTCTTTGTCTCTGTCTATCTCTCTCTGCACTGTACTATGTATTAAGCTCCAGATGCTGTTGTCTTCTTCAATATCCCAAATGATGCAGCTCTTTTCTCCTTAGAGAGTTGTCACCTCTGTCTGTAAGGGAACAATTCCCTTAGGATGATTCTGTCTTATTCTTCTCTATTATGCTCCCAAATGCATGCCGTCTGATGGTGGTTAATACCAACGTAAGAAAAGAGACTAGTGATCCTCAGTGGTGTGTTCCTCCAGAGATATCTCCAACTTCACTCTATCTTTTCTTTTCTTCTTCTGGCTTATGAAGATTTGTCATGATTATTGTGAATCCTGACTAATACGATGCAAGTTATTTTATCATAAATTAAATCTCTAAATCAAGGTAACAAAAGGAATTTATGAATAATGCAGGACAAAATGAGGAACATTTCATTTTAAGTTTTAGAGAAGACCAGCTTGATCATACTCTCTAATCCATAAACTGAGAGCTGGTCCTCAATTGTTATATAAGGCATCCAAAGGAAGGCACTCAAGGAGACTTTAGTATGGTAAAGAATATTTTCCAAAGTTATTTATTTATATATATTTATTTATAACCACATCGACAATCCATTGTTTCAATTGTAGAAAACAATTTTCATCAGGGCACATAATGCCTCAGGTCCAGCTACCATCTGCTGGCATGTGACACATCCCAGGCATTTATAGCAGCCCGGAGCTTTGCTTAAGAAGTGTCCAGTTTCAGGTTTCAGTGGGTGACTTCTAATGTTGTTCTTACATAAAAGGTCCTTCAAGTTCCTTGACCTTGTAAAGCTTTGGATACTTTTGTCAGCCGTTATTATTGGCCATAGTGATCTGGCTGCCCGTTTCCCAAAGAAGCTTAGATGAGTATGTTGGGTTACCCATGGTATTTTGTCCTGTAGGGTTTTAGCTGGGCGTTGTGACAACAGGGACTCCCTAGATATGCCGTCAATCTTCTTTTGTGCCTCCATTAGAGTACTGGCCCCATATCCTCTTTCCTTGAATTTGGATAAAGTTTCTGCCATCTGCAGAGATGCTGTCCCTTCATCACTGTTACTTCATTTAGCCCGTATCAGTTGGGATTAGGATAGTGATTGTACTAGGCTGCTTGGATGGTGACTTTTTGCATGAAGCAAGGTATTCTTATCAGTTAGTTTGTTGTACATTCTGGTACTGAGTCCGTCTGCTGTCTTAGAGATCATTACATCAAGATATGGAATTTCATCATTGCTGATGTTGTATGTAAATTTGATGGTGGGGTGCATATGGTTGATTTTTTCCATAGCATTCTGTAATTGTTGTATTGTCCCTGTCCAGATGATCAGGATATCATCGATATATCGTAAAAATAAGTACAGGAAGTCATGGTTGTTGAGGAACAGGTCCTTCTCCACCTCAAACATGAAGGCATTTGCATAAGCAGGTGCCATGTTAGAACCCATGGCACAGCCCTGGCGTTGTAAGTAAATACCACCATCGAACATAAAATAGTTGCAGGTGAGTATTAAATGGAGCATTTTGGTAAGTAAAGTCGGGGGTGGACTTGATCTTGTTGCAGTAGAATTGATACAGCCTGTGTACCATCTTCGTGGGAGATATTGATGTACAGGCTGCTGACATCCACTGTACAAAGGTAAAGTTCGTCTGGTACGTCAGTAAGAGATCTCAAAATATTCAGTAAATGGGTGGTGCCCTTAAGAAAGGTTGTCTGTTTCTAAACACTGGGCTGCAGGAATGGGTCAAAAAACTGTGAGAGGGGTTGAAGTAACGATCCTCTGGCAGATATAATTGGCCATCCAGGTGGGTCCATAAGGCTTTTATGGACTTTGGTTACCATGTACAATAAAGGTGTCCTAGGGTGTTTAACCCGAAGGGCTTCTGCTGTTTTGTCCGGTATGGTTCCCTCAAGGACAGCTTGGTCCAGTAGGTTATCCACTAGTCGTTTATAATTCATTGTAGGGTTGTGGTCAAGTTTTGTATATACTTGTTGATCTGATAATTGCCGTTGAATTTCCTGGCAATATTTCTCTTTTGTCTGAATTACAATCCCCCCTCCCTTGTCTGCAGGCTTGAATACTAGGTCAGGTTCCTGTTGGAGTTGCTTGAGGTCTGCTCTTTGAGGGTGGTTGAGGTTAGGTCTGGTAGTAGGTAATTGTATAGCTGCTTTCATCATACCTTCATCCAGAAGTCTCACAAAGTTTTTAATAGGGGCGTTATTTGTAGTTGGATCAAACGAGGATGGAATCTTGGATTGTTTGTAAATGTCATTTCCAGGTGGTTATTCCTTGCTATGAAGTTCAAAGTATTCTTTGCGTTTCAGTGAACGTGTCAATCTGCGGTAGTCTATATATATATATATACTAATTATAAGCTGCAAAAACTGAAAATATAAGCATAGGAGCAGGAGAGGTGTAGGCCCAGGGATCCTGCCCAGCTCCAGTGACTGCTCCATCCCTCATCGCCTAGTTCTTCCGCATATGGGGGTAGATCCAGAACTACGTGTGTGCGTACGTATTTTAGCGGTGCGTATTTTCGTACACGTAAGGTCAATACACTCCCCACGGCACACCCCTTGCACGGACGTATTTTCTCAAATTATGCGACCCAAACCCTACCTTAACTTTTCCTAACGTAACAGCATACGTCCGCTAACGGGCGTACAGACTACGCGAACGTACGCAGCTTAGCATGCCCATACTGTACACTTTAAATACCACCCCCTGCCTATTTCACGTAAACCGCACGTATTGGTCACTAACGTACATTTGGCACGCCCACACGTAAGTATTTACATTAGCAATACGTGAATTACCCATACGTTTGAAAATACGCTACGTGAATGTGCGTATTTTCTGCGGTGCGCATGCGCAGTGCGTACAAATCTGCGAATTTACATCTCCACCACACGTAAAATCGCGGAAATGCGTAGTTCAGGATCTGCCCCATGGTGTTTATCTTTGGGGCCGCTCACCCCTGGGTACACCACCAGGACACCCAGTTCGCTACCACAGTCAGACATCCCCATCAACGGGGGTCCCCTGCATCAGGCACTGAGGGCTCCACTCTCGTCCACTGTACCTGACACTGTATCTGACACAGGACTCACGACTCCTGTCCACAGAAATCAAAGCCGGCAGCCCATGCATAGATAGATAGATAGATAGATAGATAGATAGATAGATAGATAGATAGATAGATAGATACACATTAGAAACCACTGTCAAACTATATGTCGGTACTGATTGTACTGATAGGGCCGGATATATTGAGCTGCAGGAAAGTTGAGATGTTGCGCACAGCAACCAATCATATTCTAGTATGTAATAAGAAAGTGAGATATTCTCTAGTATGTAATAGGAAAGTGAGAGCTAAAATATGATTTGTTGCTATGGGCAACATCTCCACTTTTCCAAACCTGCAGCTTAGTAAATCTGGCCTGGCCTGTGGTATTGTAGAGTATGTGTCAGCTTTGTGCTGCTAGTTCATCTTTTGCAGCAAAGGATGCATTTAGTAATCGAGGCATGTTGACCTGGTCACTTAATGTAACTTCTCGATTTGAGATGTACTTTGATGTATGCATGCATTACGTCTAATGTTTGAACTCATATTGCATTCTATTTGTTTTTCAATATTTTCCCCAATTGCTTCAAATGACAGCAACCAATCACTGACTTCAGGTGTCATCAGTGTAAGCAGTGACAACCTGATATGTTTACTTGGAGACTTCCTGCTGTGCCTATGATTTTGTCATCAAAATGTGTTAGCCAAAGGTAGAGAGGTTATGCCTCATCAGTGCTGACTGATGACTGGTGACAGCATCTGACATAGCATAAGTGGTTTCCTGTTGCAAATAATATATACATAATGATTAATTTTTTTATAATGGAATAGATGCTATGTTTTTTTTTATATAAGACGTCACTTCTAAATGATGCCCAAGAAAGAATAGATAAAGAAAAAAAGAATGCACATAATTTACATTAGGAGCTACATCAGAATGTTACAAGAACATTGAAACATGAATCTGAATATGGAATAAATTTCATAAAATAGATGGTATATAGTGGTATTGTCAATAAGAAAAGCTCATTCTGTTTAATATAGAAAGAAAACAGTGTAAGTTGACAAGAATGTCAATTTTAGAGACCATGATATTTAGGTCTTTTAAAGGAGCATATGCTGTGATGCTGTGATGCTGTTATTTCTATACGGAGCACTGTATAATATTGATGAAGCATTCGGTGTGTGTCCACACATACATACTTACATACATACATTCATACATACATACATACACGCACACACACACACACACACACACACAACCTGTCACCAATACAACCCCCCCAATCCCTGATAAACACCTGTAACCAATACAACCCCCCAGTCCTCGATACACACATGTCACCAATACAACCTCCAATTCTTGATACACACCTGTCACCAACACCCCCAATCCCTGATATACACATGTCACCAGTACAACCCCCCAATCCCTGATACACACCTGTCACCAATACAACCCCCCAGTCCCTGTTACACACCTGCCACCAATACATCCCCCCCAATCCCTGATACACAAGGAACAAAAGAGATGTCCGGCGCTCCAAACAAACATTATATAACACGTGTGTCACACATAAATGAAAAGGAGCTTTAGTTCACGATATAGCTATATTGGGTTAATCTCACCTGCCCAGCGTCAAGGCACCTCCTGTAGGTGAGTCTCTATCCATTTGCGTAAGTGTACTCAGGAGGTCTGTATTAAGACACTCCTGCCATTTGAACAGTGTGCAGCGGCCATATTGGGGAGGGGTCAGGCTTCCAAAGTAAACTAACAGTAACAAAAAACATACATACACACACATATACATACATACATACATACATACATATACTCCTGGGTTAAACCATGTTGATTGCAGGGGAGTCATAATTAATCTGTTGCAAACAGTTAGAGTTGAGAGGTGATGTTTCCTATCCCAAGTCTAAATAACAGTGTGATAGTAAAGCTGGTCAGTATCTGTGTGCAGTAAGCAATTCAAAGATATATCCCTGCATGCAAAGAATACAATTAACTTGACTCCCCCTGAAATCAACATGGTTTAGCCCAGGAGTAACTTTTCTCTCAACTTTTCTTTCAAGCTCCTTCTTAAGTCTGAATCAGGTCCATATAGAGGAAATGGTGGTTCTGCCTTTTTATGCCAGGTTTTTGTTTGCTACATAAATAAACCAATGTACAAGCAGTATTCACATACCATTGTATTGCATCCAGAAAATTAACTAATAATGGTTCAGTCAGTTGTGGAATGTCACCGGTCAGAAGCTCCCTGAACTTACACATCCCATGTAACTGATGCAAATGTTTTTTTTATAAGCTCTACATACTTATGTCCTGTGTCTTCCACCCTCCAGAGGAACGCCCATGTAAACACAGGCCATCGCAGCGCTGGATAGCCATAAATACAATAACACTCAAATATGATACGTCATTGCATGTATGTTAAGATCTAAATCAGGTCCTCAGTGTAAAAATAGCTGCCTATATTTTTACTACATCCAAAATAACAAAGGATGCATTTACCGCTTACATGGAGACTTACGCTGCCATAAAGCACATGTGCGGATCAGTGGTCCGTAAGCCCTTTATCCCACCCCAACTGTAAAATTTAAGTGCACTAAATGCCGTACATCTGGAGATCCATTGCCAGTCTGACAACCAAATTCCTACATCTTGGCCCAGATCCAGAGCTACACTTCCATTACGTTTCATTGCATAGCGTATTTACGCTAGCGTATTTTCTATGCACTCCCCTCGACCGTACGTACTTTTCTCGTTTTGCGCTTGCCAAACCCTACCTTAACTTTTCAAAGCGTAACTATTGACGTACGTAAAGGCTTCACATACGTAAGTGCCTAAGCAAACCCAGACTGTCTGATTTAAATGCCTCACCCCGCCTCCAAAGCCTAATTACGGGTGTCGTATGGATGTCACGCCCCTTCGTTCATAGTTACGCTGTTGATATGCTGCTGGTACGTACGTTCAGAGTTACATGGCGTAACATCTGCCGCAAGAATGCACAGTACGTACAAAACAGTGTTTTTACATCACCGGCTAGCGTACGTAGCTCCGGATCTATCCCCTTGTGTGCGGTATTCAGCTGTTCTTATTAAATGTGTATCCAGTCCAAAGTCATTGCACTCCTAACATCCATAGTGGTTTTTCAAGGTGTTGCATCACATCCTTTGACTGGATTTACTTATGACTTCAAGTGAAGCCCTATATGGTTAAATGTCTGAAAACACAATGTTGTCTTCAGAATGCAAGCTGTGCTAAATGAACTTGCTATGGAAGTTTTATAAGTGTTTACTAGGTTTCTATGTTTTAGGCAGATCCCTGAGGTAAAAACAATGCTTCATTCTTTCAGCATATTGAGGAATTACAGCATGCACTAAAAAGTTTTATGTCTATGTGGAGAGAAAATTTCTGTGGAAAATGAAAATCTAGAATGAAACATTGAAGACGTTTATGACTATATGCTGTACAGAAAAAATAATGCAGATGTCCTGATGTGTCCAAAACAGAAATATGTCAAACTACAATAAATAACAATGTTTCAGTTGCTCAATTATTCTTCTGCTTAACAGACAGGAAAGGTACTTTCCTTCAATGATCGCATAGTTCACTTTTATTGATGTGCTAAAGACAATAGACAATTTGACTCATGTTGGAATAACATTTTACTGCTGTACAAAGTCCTCAAATAATCCTTTTACAATGTATTTATGCACAGTGAATGTTTATGCTCAGTATGTTCAGAGAGTCTATGAATATGTAGCTACATGTATCTACGTTGTTTTAGGCCATTACCTGTTTTGAAAAAGGGGCCAGTACTGCCCTAGTGTGTCCAAATGTGTGCTATGCTGAACTACATGCATTTGGATATACACCACCTTACAGGGCTGCCATTATTGTCCCGGGCCCAGAGCTGATGGGGGCCTGCGGATACTTACCTATCTCTGCAGCAGCAGGTATCAGCGGATATCCTACCGCCGATACTTGCTGCTCAGAAGTGGGCCAATACACAGGGAAGAGATTCTGTTAAAGCAGGTCCGCAGTGCCCCGCCCCTATGTGACATCACCAATGTTTTTTCATAGGGGAAGGCTCTCCCGGCTGTGTGTCTGGCCCTGGCTGTGTGTCTGGGGCAGGTAAATATGCAAACATAACGGACGCTGGACAGTCTTTGAAAAATATTAATGTATGTACATTGCAAACTCATACTTTCAACATTTTAAAATACGCAGAACTGTACATGATGCCCTGAATTGCTTGAGTTGCATCGGTTTTAGTTCATTAGTTTCTGATGCATATTTTTACACCTGCTTTTTTAGCGTTGGACAAATTCACTAAAATATTTTTACAATGTAACAACTACAATGAACGCTTAATTTATTTATTGAGAAGCGATATCGTGGCGATAGGCACAATGGTTATTAGTGATTATAGATAAATGATCATCAAGGACATGTTCCAGAGTTGCAGCTTAAACTCCTTCACAGGTGTAATATAAGCACAGCACTTTTGCATTCTGTACTGTAGAAATAAACATGTTTATTATATTAATTATGTTTAAAGCACACATTGTACCTGATTCAGAGCTGTACTGCCGTCTTGATGATTCATACTTGTAAAACGCTCTGCTTGTGTGCAAAATGGGAGCCAGCACAGAGAGATATGCATATGCTCTGTGCTAACATAATGGGGAACCTGATCGTAAAGGAAGCACAGGACGTGTGTATTCTTTCATTCAGCCTGATCCAGAGTTCTAGAGCAGCAGAGGAGCCAATCCACTGTCCGCACGGCGTGTGTCCTAACCCACAGCTATGACCTTTGCAACTCTGGATAGAACATACAGAAAAGGTGCTTGTGTTTGTAACATGCAAATGGATGCATATAGCCTGCATGGCGTAATCACAGCTGCCTATACAAGTGTGTATGTTACAAATGGATTTGTTTTTTAAATTTCTAATTAAATTTAAATTATTTTTAAAAAAATGCATACAGTCTGTTAAATAATGCCCGACTAGAATGTCTGGCAATCTGCTGCTTATAAAGCTTTTAAAAAAAATAATGCTTGTGTATTTTATGGTTTAATAAAAAAAAGGGTTTCTAAAATTAATTGATGCTTCAGTTTAACCTTTCAAATTTACAATCATGTGTAAGGGTATGTTTCAGCTAAACAAAAGGCCACTTAATGTATCCAAGTATCCTCCATTTCAGACTTACACAAGCTTTGGTTACTACGGGGCTGATTCAGAGATGCGATTGCGAAAAGATCGCAAATATACGCACCTTAGCTAAGATCTTAGCAGGTTCCAGCCCACTGCAAAACCAGACACTCCCCTTGCAAACAGCGGTGGATCTTAAACTTAGACCACCATTGAATTGCCTTAACTATACGCTGTCATTTGGGATCTTAACTGACGTGGGAGCGTTCATTTAAGATCCTAAGTGTCAGCCCGCGCCCACTTTCCCTCATTTCCCTGCCTCCCCCCGCCCATTTCCATGCAAATCCTTAAGATCTTAAAGATTCGCTGCACTTAAGATCTTAAGTGCTTGCGTGCGATTCAAAGGTACGCTCTTAGCGAACTTACGCTCCTAACCGCTACGTTAACGGCGTTGCACTATTACTACGCATGCGCAGTTTTGCGAATTTTCTAGGATCTTAAATATACGCACCTAAGTGCCGTGGAAATCGCATCTCTGAATCAGGCCCTACATGTGCAGCAGTTCTAAACCACCCCCTTCTCTAATCTAAATAAAGTAGAACACCCTGTTGCATTAGCACAGAGCACAGAGCACACGGATGTGAACACGTGCATTGGCACGGACATTGGCATGAAAAACAGATGGAAGCCCAGTTCTGAATCAGGTCCATGGTTTTCCACTATATTTAAATTAGAAAGGGAACAGTTTATTGCTGCTGCAAGTGCAGTGGCTGACCGGACTCCATGAGCTCAGAACTGCTATAAGTGTAAACTGGAGGAGATTTGCATTCATTAAATGGACGTACATTTGATTAGAAATAAAAAAAATTAAAGATTGAAACATGCAAATTGTATAGGCTGCTGAAAGTGCTCCTCACAGCCTATGCCTATACACATCAGTTTGCTTGTTGTAAATGTATTGACCTTTTCAGTACATCCTATCCAGAGTTGCAAAAGTCACAGCTTTGGATAGTTATACAACTTTTTTATATAACTCCCTGATGAAGTCCATAGGCAAAACCTAAGGACGAAACGCGTTGGTATAATTGATGATATAAGCTGTGTGGTTCAGACCATTTTCAGATAAGCTTGACATTTGTCTTTTTATTGTATGCAGTTTATCTTAATTAATAATTGTGAATTGTTTATGTTAACATACTAAACCAACAGGCTGCTCTTTTATGTATATGAAAATCACCCATGAGGATTGGGAAGAATACGCACAAAGCAGTAAAATAATTTTATTCTTAAGGCCTATATGCCAGCCTCATCTAGTATTAATATAACTTTACAAGTATGGTTACATTTTAGGTGGTGGATCACTATTTAAGAATTTACACATTGGTGTAATACTTATTCCTAAATACTACACTATTGGCCCCTCCTGGTTTCTTTGTTTGGTTTTTCATATTTATTCATTGGTTTGACTGATTTATTTAGAGTTTTTTTTCTATACAGCGCTGCCTCAGGGATATATTCC
>WWET01000869.1:0-18217 GCA_011038615.1 Limnodynastes dumerilii | reverse complement strand
CTGTATATACAGCCTGTGTCTCCTGTGTACTGGTTCTGTACTTGCTATTACTATTAGGTGAATATTGTATATACAGCCTGTGTCTCCTGTGTTACATCTACAAATAATTCTTACTTCTTGTCACGTCTCTAGGTTAGGATGTGGTCAGTGACTCACAGATGTTTGCTGTAGGTGATAAATCAAGCTAAGAGTAAAAAGATATGCGCTGGTGGTATGTAACTGTGGTAAGAATGACAGTAAAACCAATATGTAAAAACAATATAATAAATTAAACATAATAAACACTAGCATGGCGGCATATCAGTGTATGTGTATTTCAGTTAGCGGTTTCCATATTAAAATCTTTAAGGATAGAAATCAGATAATGTTCTGTGAGGGAGGTAAAATAAAGTGCAAATTAAGTGACAATTAAAGGCCACAAACAAAAATAAATTAAAAAGAGGGCTTCCGTACCATGCTGGGGCCAGTGGAAAATAGTGTCAAATAAATATCAAACAAGAGAGCTATACCACTAAATATATCTTTTTTAAAAATCTATCTAAAATGTGTCCTCTATTAAACACTGACAGATATATTGCCAAATATTATAAATGGCATATAGCGAATAATTAGTGTCCAACTAACAAGATTGGACAGAAAATGCTGATTATACAATACTCCCTCCTAAGAATGAATATAGCAACTTTGTTGCAAAAAGTCCACATCCACTATTGCTGTCTCCTTATTTCCACATAATACAATGTGTTACACAGCTGAAATGTTCCAATACTTAATCATTTACTATTTCCATTTTCGGGTGATAATGGGTGTTTTAACACTAAAACACTCATTATCACTTGAAAATTAACATTTAAAAATTTACTAAAGTGCATTCGCCATGGAAATCTGCTGTTTCCATGGCGATGCACAAACACTTCATAAAGATTCGCTGGCCCGTTGATCTTAACGGGTGCCAGCACTAACTACAAGTTACTATCCCTCACTGCCGAAATTCTGATTCAGTGGTGAAGGAAAAAATAACGCCATCTGAGTATGGCGTTAGAGACTTCATCCCAGCAATCTCCCCATATTCCTCCCTTTTCCCCTAATAGCCGTTATTAGGGGGAGGAAAATTTTAATTTTTTTTTAACTTCTAAAAATAAAGAAAAACATTAAAAACTGTTAAAAAAGACAAAACTTACCTGTCCAGCAGACACGTCCGACTTAGAAGACTCTCGCCCAGATATGAAGACCCTGCGCATGCGCAGTGGGTTTTCATATCTGGGCTGAAATTTTCTAAGTGCGGCTTTGAAGTCTCTGCGCATGCACAGGCACATCATTCGATATGAAGTGCCTGCGTTGCGGGCAGAGCACTTCGAGGGACTTCGAGGGACCTCGGCGGATGGGTGAGTATTGGTAACTTTTTAAGGGGAAGCTGCCAGGCTCGCTGTGAACACAGGCGAGCCTGGAGCAGCTTCCCTTCGGGGGAAATTTTTTTTCTGTAAATATAGCCCTTTGTGTGCTATGCTGTGATAGTCCCAACACCAGGGGCGTAACTACCATTGGTGCAACAGTTGCAGCAGCACCGGGACCCATGCTGATACAAGGGCCCACAGCCGTCATCACTGCACCGCTGAAGCTCCCCAGCAGGTTACCTGGGACATCATTAGGGTAAAAGCATATTTTTTGTACCTGGGCCCACAACTCGTTAGTTCCGCCTCTGCCCAAAACATATGGACCCTATAAATAATCTGCACCCTTTATTTTGGTCTATGCACACAGCAAGTAATTTTACACTGTGTCACAACGGAACATTACAGTAAACAGACCCACTTCAAGAACTGTGGTCAAACTACTAACATTACATAACAAACATTCTTTTCAATTGCCTTTCGACTCAAGAAACAATCTCAATCTATTTTCCATTATTGCACCAAATACTACAGTACTGCTGTTTGTGGCTTTACATATCCTACACATCAGCTGCCCTTTTAGTTTAAAGCCTCCACATTTAAAATATAGCTGTTTTTCATCTACCTTAAACAAGTCTGTGCTATGGCAAACATACCTATCATTTTTCACAACTTCCCACTGTAAAATAATGGTGGTTCAAGGCTACCATAGTACTAAGCAGGAACCTGTATCCACTCATTCTTCATCATCTGCATCCTTCTGCTTACTTTAAAGCTGTATCCCTTGTCTAGGTTGAGACATGCGTGACTAAAGTTGCATGGTGACATGAGTTGCATGGTGACATCAGTCATTAGGCTTTTGAACTCCCTGTTTTTGGATGAGTTAAAAAATTGCAAAATATTTAAAACAAAGATAGAAGATTTTACAAACGTTATGCAATTATATTGAACTAGATATTCAAGTTTCTCTATAACAAGTAGATAGTGTTTTCTTTGGCTATTGCTCTCGCTTACCTTTCAGTAAGTAACAAATCCACAGTGGTAGAGAAATTGATTATTTCCACATGCCCAACTACACTAAAGTCAATGGTTCCCATTAACAAAGTTAAGATGTTAGAATGTAGACAAGAGAAAAGCAGACAAGAGCAGACCTCCTCAGTATTTATTTGCTAAAAGTATTGCCATCTCAGAATGTTGGTCTTGTATTAGTTACTAGTATTAGTTACTTGTACTGGATTCCCATTGATTTAATCAAAAAGCTTTAGCTCCATTTATTTTTACCATACTGCCCCTGCTAAATTTCCATTGAAAAGGGCAGATCTGGATCACTGGTAACCAGATCTGAACTAAATCAAGGTTACAGTATGTCTCTACTAGTTAACACTTTACTGCACAGAGCTCTCTTCTAGCCCTGTCCTTACCAAACCCAGCGTGACCACCTGCAAACAGCACTCCTCTACCCCATAGTTCCATTGCACAGCAACTGCACACTGCTCACCCTATATCGCCACCACCTGCATACAGTTCTCCCAAGCTTACCCTAAAGTACCCAGCACCTGACAAAGGTCTCCTCTACTTTTTCCACATCTTGGGCCTGATCCAGAATTACGCTGTTACACTGAGCATTCTAACGCTCAGCGTAACAGCGTTACACTCCCCCGACACTCCCCCTGCTATATCGTAATTACACTGGGTTACGCCGGCTGAAGGCTACCCTAAGTTCAGCCGGCGTAACCCAGTGTAACTACGCTGGGACGGCAGCGTTAGTACGCTAACGCCGCCCTCCCAGCCTCATTACCCTCCCTCCCCCCGCCTACCTGTACTAACTCCAGCATAGTAATGCTGGGGGACGCCCCCTCCAGCGTTACTACGCTGAAGCTACGGACGCCCGATCCATGATCGGGCTTTTCCGTAGCAACGCCGGGCAACATCTGCCCGGTACATGTGCAGATCGGCTTTTAAGCCGATCTTACGCTGCTGGCTGGCGTTTTAACGCCAGCCAGCGTAGGTCTGGATCAAGTCCCTTAACACAGAAAGTACCTTGGCCTTGGAGGTAGCAGCTGCAGGGGAGAATTTGCAAATCTTCATGTATTTAGGACACAGAAAATATATAAAAAGGTATATATATGCAGCGCTCAATTAATATATTTAATTAGATTGGTTCTGATGAAAGTGAACAGCGGCAACCTGAAGTTAAGGATTTATTCAAATATTGCACATGTAAAGCTTAAGTCAATAGTAATAAAACACAGATAATTCAAATAGAATAAAATAGGAGCTCATCAGCACAAGTGAAAAATAATGACCGATTAGGGGACACAAAGTTCAATTACCACAGTCCAGGTGGACAACAATGTCTCAGGAAAACATGCGGTTCACCAATGGAGGGTTTCAGTATAAAATAGGGTGGCCACCCCTCCATGTTGTGAAAACCAAGAACTGAATCCACGAACTCCATTCCGATTAAAGTACTTGTTAGAGGCTCCAAATATAAAAAGCTCCAATGAAGTGCTCACTGACACGTTTCGTCCGGACCAGCAGACTTTCTCAAAGTGATATAGCTTCAAAACAGGGTGCCATATATAAGAAGGATAATCACAGCTGATATATAATTAATCAATTAGGTCTTAGCGAGATTTTCTTGGGATTCATGCGTACAATGCATAAAAGAATTTGTTTCAAACCATATAATATTATTTCTGGACAATAAAGTTTTAATCTCAATCACAATAAACCATTTTATATAAATAAATAAATCAATATTAAACAACATAACAACCATGTTGCCGTTTGTTCAGTTGAAAGCATATAAGTATTTCCCCTGTTACGGCACGCTGGGATTACCTTGGGAGAGTACCAGGGTGGCCGTACCAGTGAGGTGATAGTATGACGGCACGCTGGGATTAGCTCAGGTGAGTACCAGGGTAGCCGTGGGAGCAAGACGGTTGCTGCTGACCAGGGTGCAGAGTCTAGTGGGGCTTGGTGTTCACTAGAGCCTTTAAAGGTGAGGATAGTCGGTGCTGCATGTTTACCCACAGGTCCCTCTTGCAACTCCCGGGAGAAGAGGTATGAAGCAAAGGAGGAAGCGGAAAGATTAATAGTGAAAGAGAGTAGGAAGCGGGAGAAAGGCTGGGTCAGAAGGGACTGACCAGCAACAGACAACAAGGAACAGATAACAGAGACCATGGACAAGAGAGGGTCAAAACGAGACAGACATTACTAACAGACAGACTAGGGCTCACACTCGCTCACGCACACCAGCAGGGCCCCGAAGGGCCAACACAGACACTCACACAGGGAAGGCAAGGAGTAAAGATAATGGGTTAATACAATAAGGTGGGAGAATGGGAATTGATACAGAAAGCCAGGCAGGGCAGGATCAAAACTGGGTCACTCGAGAATGCAGGAACAAAGCACAAGGCAGAGAGAGAGAAAAAGTAGCAGGCACAGATACTGATCACAGAGTCTATAACCTGCATAGGAAGATGATGCAGACAGGTTTAAATAGAGGCTTCTAGCCCCTAATAGGCTGAGCAGACTTAGGTCTTTGATTGGTTAGAGGCTCCTCCTGGAGGGGAGAGCGCCTATTAGCATTGGTGGTGAGTGGAGCACGCGTACGCTCAGAGACGCGGCGGCATGACACGTGGTTTTTGTTTACATGCCGTTCGCAGACAAATATCCAATATGGTACAAACAGCGGGCAATTTGGTGGTGGTAAAATTCTATTCCACAGGCAGTACTGACTGTGGAATTGAATCTTACCACCACCAAATTGCCCGCTGTTTGTACCATATTCACGAGGAATTCAGAGGAATCGGACTATCCAGGGTTGGCCACCTGGGATCTGACTGTGCCTCTGATCATCAATAGATTCGCTGGTATTATCATCGCAGCAATATACAACTCCTGGAAGCGGCTGCCGGTATTCTATCTTTTCCGCATACACAGGAATCGGCAAGCAACGCGGACACCAGACTTGCTGTTTTCTCATCATTACAGTACCTTGTAACTCCTGGAAGCGGCTGCCGACATTATTCTTCCCGTACCTGTGGGTATCGGTGAGCAACGCGGACACCAGTACCTTGTAACTCCTGGAAGCGGCTGCCGACATAATGTAAATAATTGTTCACATCTGTATGTTTTGAATAATTTGTGGACAAAACTTGATTGGCACTGGAGGAGAGGGTGACATCCAAATAATTAATGTGAGAAGGGTGATATTGAAAAGTAAATTTAAGATTGTGAGTATTACAATTCAAATTAGTGACAAAAGATTGTGCTGAAACTAAGTCCCCATCCCAAATAAAAAGCAGGTCGTCAATGAAACGCCTATAGAGCACCAGGTTTGCCCAATGTGAGCTCCGCCAAATACACACTTCTGCAAACCACCCCATGTATAGGTTGGTGAAGCTCGGAGCAAACCTTGTGCCCACTGCAGTCCCGACGACCTGCAAATAAAAAGTGGAATCAAACAAAAAATAATGATGTGTTAAAATAAACCAAATAGCATCCAAAATAAATCCACCTTCCCCTGGTAACATGTCCCCATCCCTATACAAATAATGCTTAACAGCCATGAGGCCCTCTTTGTGTTGGATGTGCGTATATAAGGCCTGGACATCCATGGTAAGGAAGGCATAAGATGGTTGCCATTCAACTTCATTGATCAAATTCAGCAGATGTTTTGTGTCGCTCAAATGTGAGTCGACACGTATTTTGGTAATTTTGAGTCCACATAGGCTGAAAGATTGGGCGTTAATGATTGAACGCCCAAAATAATCGGGTGTCCTGGGGGATTGGTCAGGGACTTGTGTACCTTGGAGAGGTGGTAGAAAATAGGAATGTGGGGATACTGTGAATAAAGAAAATAAAAATGACCTTTGGAGACCACCCCCTCCCCCAATGCTTTATCCAAAAATGCAAACAATTCAGCACCATAGAAAGGGTCTTGGTCCAATTTTAGATAGAAGGAAGTGTCGCTAAGCTGTCTTTGTGCCTCCGCTCGGTATGCTACAGAGTCCATAACCACGACACTTCCCCCCCTTTTCCGCAGCTCTAATGAGCCTAGTAGAATCCCTTAATAATTCTTTGAGTACTATTTTCTCCCACTTAGAGAGATTTTTGGACCTAGTATTTAAATTAGAATCAGTGGCGAGGCAAAGTTTTTTGAAATCATTAAGAGTTACGTTATAAAAGGCCTGGACAGAGGAACATTTTTTGATTTTGTGGGAAAATGTCTGAAGGTAATTTAAATTTTATTGGAATCCTACTCTTAACATCCAGTTCATACCCTTTCCCCATCTCCGGTGTCTAGGCCTGAGGCCTTGCAGACATCGTAGATGGGAATAAGGTCGGTACAGTCTGCCCCCTCTGGTTCTATGTGTGTATGTGAGTGTATATGCATGTAAACATTGATATTCATTTATTCATATGTGCATGTATATTTACACGTGTGCCTACAGCAAAGGCACAACGGTATTAAGGAATATTACCCTTATCGATAGTCTGTGGATTAATATGGGGATATTTGTCCATGAATTGTCACAATTCTCAACCTCTCCCCTCCCCCCTTTTTTTTTATTTTATTAATTTTGCTATGTATACCAATAAGATTGTTTGTTGTTAGAGATCCCCTTTTTGATTGAATTCAACTTGATAAGTTATATGGGGAAATACTTATATGCTTTCAACTGAACAAACGACAATATGGTTGTTATATTGTTTAATATTGATTTATTTATTTATTTATTTATTTATATAAAATGGTTTATTGTGATTGAGATTAAAACTTTTATTGTCCAGAAATAATATTATATAGTTTGAAACAAATCCTTTTATGCATTGTACGCATGAATCCCGCTAAGACATAATTGATTAATTATATATCAGCTTTGATTATCCTTCTTATATACGGCACCCTGTTTTGAAGCTATATCACTTTCAGAAAGTCCGCTGGTCTGGATGAAACGCGTCAGTGAGCACTTCAGTGGAGCTTTTTATATTTGGAGCCTATAACAAGTACTTTAATCAGAGTGGAGTTTGTGGATTCAGTTCTTGGTTTTCACAACACGGAGGGGTGGCCACCCTATTTTATACTGAAACCCTCCTTTGGTGAACTGCATGTTTTCCTGAGACATTGTTGTCCACCTGGACTGTGGTAATAGAACTTTGTGTCCCCTAATCGGTCAGTCCATAGGATCTACAGACAGCTGACGTCATCTCTACCGGCTGGAGTGACACACGTGTGTTGGTCCTGCGGTGTCTCCCTTGTGAGAGAACGCGGTATATCCATTCCACCACAGTGCGGTTACAACGCCAGTTGGGTGTATTGCAAACCGAGAGTGTCGGGACACTTAAGGACATCACAGCAAACCTTACATCATCTCAGGTTATGTGGCTGAAACCATAGTGAGGTAACAACAGTATTTCAGTTTGTCATGGACTGCCTTTATTGGGTCTATTATCTCACAAGGTGCATACATCATCTCCCGTGAATGGGTTATTTCTTGGAAATTTCCACACTTCCAAATTGAGATGATTGTCTAGTCTGGATTCACTCTCCAGTATATCTCTGTTGTTATTATTATTATTATTTTATTTTTTTCACTTGTGCTTATGAGCTCCTATTTTGTTCTATTTGAATTATCTGTGTTTTATTACTATTGACTTAAGCTTTACATGTGTAATATTTGAATAAATCCTTTACTTCAGGTTGCCGTCTGTTCACTTTCATCAGAACCAATCCAATTAAATATATTCATTTAGCGCTGCATGTATATACCTTCTTTTTCCACATCTTAACTTACCCAGCACCTTGACACAGCTTTCCTCCACCTTATCCTTACCTTACATCACCCAACACTTACACGCAGCTCTCTTCTACTTCATACTTACCTTATATTACATTACCCAGAACCTGCACACAGCTCTCCTCTACCCCATTCTTACCTGAAATTACCCAGCACACAGCTCTTCAGCTTTGTGATAACCTATATTAGTGTCCCATTCAATGCATTATATTTTCTTGCTAGTTGTTTTTCTGGAGCAGCCTTAGGGATGCCTAAACCAGTTTTTGTAAATTGTACCATATACATTTTTGAAAATGTAAGATACTGGGGGGGTTCTCAGACTCCTATGTAGATTTCATTTTTCCTCTGGGATTCAAGGGCAAATGATCAAAGTTGTGCTACTATAAAAGATTCCTAAAGATTAAAGAAAAATGATGTCCCGTGTGTTTATACTGAAGTATAAATTTGATATCCATCTGTAATTTGCCTTTAAAACCTACAGAGTCCTCCAAGAGGAATATGGGGTCCCCTCCAAAAGTTGTTAAGGAGCAAATAGGGCAGGTAGGGCCAAATATGTATTAAAAACCCTAATAAATTAATAAAATTTTTTCAGTATATCTATGTATTAAAATTAAATACGCATACCAATGTTAATCACAATAGTCCTCCAATATATTTTTTATATTTAACCCACATGCCCTATTTTTACTGAATGATCTATCTATCTATCTATCTATCTATCTATCTATCTATCTATCTATCTATCTATCTATCCCTATCCTCTAGCCTATGACCCATTCATATTGAGGTGAACCTCTTCTTGTAGCCATGGAACCTGTTCCATCTTTTAGATTCAGTAAACAGACAGCTCTCTGCAGCCTTTGGCCTAAGCTGGATGAAAATAATATTGTGATCTTCGAGGTGGTCAAAACTGACTGGAAAATACGGGAAATTATTCTTTTTGCGGTTAATAATAATGTAGGTACAAAAAAAGAGAAAAATTATGTGATTTTAGCATTTTGTAGCAAATTTTACAAAAAAATACAGATCCAAAACCAAAACATGTGAAGGCAGTTTTGGCAAAACCAAAACACAAAGTTAATACAGAGCCAAAACCAAAACACGGCGGTCAGTGACCATCCCTAGTTGCTGGCACTCCACAAAAACAATTCGAGGACCGCTGGTCTAGGAGGTTAGGACAGTTGGCTGCATTGCCTTCTGAGGTTTGCTATGGGCAGAGTGCAAGGTTGTCTACTTTCTATGTCTTCCCTCCAGGAGATCTCAGAGGTAATAAATAGATGCTGATGTGGTGCTAGGAACCGATTTTAGTGCAGTGTACTGCGGACTAGGTATAAACAAATGAGGACTAACTTGAAAGATATTGCTAGAACCCAGTTTTATTATGTTATGGCAACCAACAAGATTTTCTGGGTTCTATGTTAGGTGTGATGCTACTTCCTGCAATTAGTAGTAATCACACAGAACATTTATAAATTGTCTAGTAAAAAGCCAAATCCTGAAAAATGTTCAGATGTGCTCTTTTTAAGTTAATAGCTGTGAACTTTTGCGATTTCTCTCCTTTTGTTATGCTGACATTTAAATGGTTATCTCAGAAATATAACTGCAAAATATGTCAGAAAAGCACTTACAGTGAAAGGTCTGTCTTTTTGCAGTACGTAGTGTACTGACCTCTATGCATTTTACTGATTGATAGCCTTATGCCTACCCTTTTACCTTTTTAGCAAGTAGAAAAAGTGGTGTAGTAAACATGTACCACTGAAGCATCATTATGAGAATTGGGGAGAGATACATTATCCAATATATAATTGAGTAATAATATTATTAATAATAATAAAAATAATAATTGATAGGACAAATTGATTCAAATGGGATCAAATGTGCTGAATATTGCCTTTTAATTATTAAAAATAAAAATAATAAAAATATAATATTTTTTTTAAACTAATTTACATACTTATCATCATTCACTGGTCCCTAAACTATATTAAATCTCTCTTAAAATACAGCCACTTCTTGGATCAGATCCAGAATTTAAAAAAGGCATTTTCCCATACCTTGGAATGGAAAACATTTGCATCTTGTGATTGCACATGTGCACAGATGAAGGTCCGCCATATCCAGACATCTTTTCCTTTTTTTAAGTTCAGACGGGTTTCCAATGGTGAGGCGGGTGTGAGCCCTAGTGGGTGGGAGGCAAAATGTACAGAATAGGTGTTCTCAATCCACGTCGTCCCTATCCAGACGACATGCATTGGATCAAAAATCTTGAGATTTACCTAACAGAACTCCCCAGTGTCCTCCCAAGTGCTCGCAAACACAAAGATGAATAAAGGATAGTCTCTGGCACTGTAGCCAGGGCAAGATTAACAATGGGGCTAATGGGACCACAGTCCCAGGCCTCCATCTGAAAACAGGCTCCCACACTGCAGATCTTAAGGCCTCCCTCTGCAATGCATAATTATGCTATCCACCTACAAAGCATGGTGTGTGCCCTTGATAATTTTCAGCCCCAGGCCTACTTGGCCATCAATCTGGCTCTCGCTCTGAGTTCTGAGCACAGCACTATCTGTAGTATGGATCCTCTCTCTGGTCACCAAGTTGCTTACTGCAACAACGCCACCAACATGTGTTATTTTTACTTCATTGTTTTCTTCATCAAACAAACTGGTCCTTTCATCCTTACTGAAATTTAAAAACATACATTAGATAAAACAATTTCTACCATATAACAAATCTAATTTTTTTCAATTTATGCAGCTAATCGAATATCTCCCTACTTTTGTTAGACTAACCCTGTTGGTCTTCTGTGATTGGTGATCTAAATGGGGGCGTAACACTTAGCATCCAATCCCCTTTTGAGTAATGTGAGTATATTGTGACCATGCCAGTCACATGTTCCTATTCTAATCCACCGAACATCTTGATTGAAAAGCAAGAAAAAATAATTTAACTTCTTCAGAAATCTTTAGGGAATAGTTTTTATATCATTAAATCGCTGTCATTTTTCTAGCTCAGCATCAATTATTTTACTCTGGTTTCACTGCTCCACTCTGTATAATAAGCCCCTAGAGCATATTTCATTGCAGGAGAATGAACCCATTCTTCACTTGCGGTCAGTGGGATGTTGTTAATTTGAAATCACTTAAACTATTATATCTGTCAAGCGTGGTTATTTTATTTTCAATTCACATCAGGACTTAGCAGGCTTGTATCTTAAGTGGTCAGATTGGCAGATTAATTTACAGCAATTCCAATGCAAGGTCTGAATCAAAACCATGTACGTGCAGTATACTGTGGAGGGAAAAAACAGTCACGGTATCTAAAATACATTCTTTATGAATTGTAATTTTCATTTTCTTGACTTAAAAAATACACTGCCATGCTATTTGCCTTGCTTAATTATATAAATGCTAATTGTTATAATTTCTTACAATACGCAACAAAAATGTTGCCTGTCGCGTGTCATGAAAATAAATGCTTCGAGATGTGTAATAAAGAATATGAATAGTGGTTGCTTCCGTTTATCAAGTAACAATTGTTTTAATATGGGCAAATGTTCTAAATCCGAAAGATTATTTGGACCGCTGCTTGACTGAATTCTTGCAATTAAAACTGTGGCAAAATTGTGGCACAACAATGTTATTTTATTAATTAGTCCTAAACTTACATAAGCAATTTGCTCTAAATAATAAACATATTGAGTACTCTAATTGCTGCAGCATGGTATGTAAGAGATCCATTGTCCAGAATAGGATATATGCAATGTTATCTAAATGAAACAAGGGAATGGATCTGGATTGAAAATAAAAGGTAAACAGGTGGAAAGCTTTATTATGATTTTAAAAGGTCACCTGACTTCCTCAAGCTGCTTTCGGAATTCAGGTAATTTTCTGGAAGTGGGCATGACCGCAACCAAACTAATATCGTGCAGAACTTCATTCCGTATGATAGGTTTTACGCGCAGGGCGTTAGGCAAAATCCGCAAGCCTTTTCCCCGTGGATCTTTCTTCCAGCGCCAGATGTTCTGCAACATTACTCTTTCCGTGCAGTACACAGTTCCATACCATATGTTTTCTGGGTGGGGGGGGGGGGGCTACGCATAATGCATTTGCCTATTCCTCACTAGAGAGGCAGGAATAAGAATACAGGTTTTGGTAAGTGAACAGCATTTAGACAGATCCATGCAGAGATTTTAAGGCACTTTACATGTGAGAGGGGAGTGACAAGGCAGTTCACTCCCTTCCCCCATGTGATCTTACAGACCTTCTTGCATACAGAAAGTGCACGGAGGTCAGTAACAGATCCAGTATTAGTATAGAGTTAAGAGGTGATGTTTTAGCCCTACATACAAAGATTAAAATGTATGTTACTCCCCATGAAATTCAACATCTTTTTGACCCAAGTTTCCTCTTATTCATTAAAACTCTATTTCCATTTTACGATGAAATGATCACCTGATTTTCATTAAGCATTGTGATCTAACATTGAATACAGTATACAGTGCCCAAATGATATCCCTTATCGAAAAAGACAACACAATTGGTGCAGAAAATATTTTTTGATAGTGAGTTCAAAGTTTCATCAACATCGCCAGCTACTTCTTGTCACAAAACACAGGACTTACTACATCAAGGGCCGCCTGTCAGTGGCTCTCTCCAGGCGTGCCTGCTCTCTGCCCCCAGAGAGGTGCCAGTCTCAGTAGTGGCAGCTCCATCCAGGATGTCCACCGCATGCTTCTCTGTATATTGCTGGCACCAAATGCTGCTGTCCTCCAGTGCATGGGTCGCTGCCATCTTGGATCTGTGCACATGATCTACAGCAACCAACCAGGAACAAGCTAGAAGCACATGATCTGCAGCAGTAAGTCAGGAGAAGCACATGACCTATCTGTCCAATCCTGGTCAGGGACTCTCTAATTAAACCCATAGAACTGAGTCCTCAGTGCCAGAACAACTTATTCATTCAGTCATTGCTTTGAAAAAGTTCGCTGGACGAACGAAACGCGTAAGCTTGATATCCACGTGGAGCTTATATTGGCACTATTGCACCTTGCATTGGACACTTTATTACTGTGGGAGACACAGCCTATACCGGAGATTAGATCAGAGGGACGAGGAGAACGAGTGTTTTACAGAGGGTGGCCACCCCTATACCAACTGCAGTGATTGTGCTTGGAACGGCTATATCGGAGGACTAAGGGCGCTTCTCACAACTCCCGGAAGATCGGGTAATACCCAGCCTCTAACCGCTTAACAAACTGCTGCTATTTGTATCTATTTCTCCGCCCCGGAGCCCGGTAGGCTGTTTGCCATTCCCCTTGTTAATTGTACCACAAGTTGCAACCGAGGAACTTTATGTCTTTTTTTGGGATTTCCCAGATTGAATTCTAATCAACTATGTTCCCCTTGTGTTGATTCTAGCTCCACAGTTCTTTAGTGATTTTAGTGTTTATTTTATTGTAATAAAACTCCTACTTCAGGTTGCCGTTTTATAGTTTCATCATTACCATCCTTATTTATATATTTCATTAAGCGCTGTTACCTTGTGGTTTTTTATATATATCTTTGGGGAGATTAGCAAAATCTCCCAAACAGCAGCTAGTTCCCATATAAGCGCCATAGGCTCTGTTTTTTCTTTATTCATTCAGGGTGCCTGGTTCCTGTCTTGCTTCTTGTGAGAACTCTGATTTCAGGCTTCAGCTTGCAGCCTGCTGCTCTGCTGCAACCATCAGCCTGATTACCCTTGCCAGCAGAGAACAGTCTGCAGTATATTGTTCCAGCTTCAAGAACTCTGCTATTGCAGACTGTTAATCCTGTTCAACAGATTGCAGTGTATTTCTCCAGCTTGAAGATCTCAGCCGTCTGCAGACTGTCTATCCTGTTCAACAGCCTGCAGAGTATTGCTCCAGCTTCAAGACCTCTGCTGTCTGCAGACTATCAATCGTGTTCCAGTTCAAGCCACCTGGTCCAGCCCAGGTCAAGTCTTGCTTCAGTTTCACTCTTGGCCAGTCCAGGTTCAGTCAAGCCTTGTTCCAGTTCCCCTCTTGGCCCAGTCAAGGTTCAGTCAAGCCTTGTTCCAGTTCCACTCCTTGCCCAGTCCAGGTTCAATCAAGCCTTGTTCCAGTTCCACTCCTCACCCAGTCCAGGCTCAGTCAAGTTTTGCTCCAGTTCCACTCCTGGTCCAGTCCAGGCTCAGTCAAGTTTTGCTCCAGTTCCACTCCTGGCCCAGTCCAGGTTTAGTCAAGTCTTGCTCCAGTTCCAGTCCTGGTCCAGACCACATCAAATCTGCACCAGTTCATATCTATTCCTGGTCAAGCCTGAATCCCGTTGCCCAATGACTCATTAGCAAATCCTATATTAAGGTTTCAAGCTTCCGCTACCTTGTTGAATCACCACTATCACGTCCCCAGGAACCCAGAGCGGGTACCCACCCAAGTCAGTCCATGATACTTCTTAGCTCACTCTCTGGAATCTTCTGGCTTGCGAGTTAGGGGCTGGCTAGCAAATTTTAGCCTGGGGGGCAAGCCCACAGAAGCAGCCCATAAGTTAATGGCTTGACATTAGAGTTAACAATATTTCATTGGTGATTCAAAGTATAGGAGGCCGCACCACCATCAGTTGTTTTACGGCTGCCTTTCGGTCTAGTGAGACCACATAGTTTACACATAGACTGAACAGATATCTGATGCAACCACATATTTCATGGTTACAGATTTGATCCTACAGGCAGTGTCAGATGGGGTCATGGGGGTCACCAGGGGAATATTGTGATTGGGACCATCACATAGTTAAAGGGTCAGAGGATAGTTGCAGAACTGTACCATGCAAATATACTATGGCATCAGCTGCACCCACAGACTGCTTCACCAGCACAGTGTGACAAGCATGTATTATACAATTATATCACAGTTATATCAGTATTTCACTGATATATGTACAACACTGACACCTTACTAGTCCACCATACAAAGATTACATATGCAATAAAAATTACATCTCAATTACTGCCATACAATATAGACTGCATCCTAGCTACTGCCACACATACACATTTTCTTGCCTCTCTATGCTCCAGACATCCATTTTGCCACCCTTAAATGTCTGCCATTCATTTCTATCCCTTGAATGTGCCCAGCCATCCATATTTTCCCCTTGTATGTGTCCCGATACCCATTTCTGCCCCCTGCATATGTGCCCAGCCATCCATTTCTGCTCCTTGCATATTTGTCAATCTCTATTTCTGTCCTTTGTATATTGTCCAGTTCTAAACCTGTGTCAAACCTCCATTTCTGCCCATTGAATATCCAGCCTTTATTAATGCCCCTTTATATGTGCCCAGTCTTTATTACTGTCCCTTGTATGTGCCCATCCTTTATAACTGCTGCTATATGTGTGCCCATCCTTTATTAATCCCCATTTATATGTGCCCAGCCTTTATTAATGCCCCTTTATAGATGCCTAGTCTTTATTAATGCCCCTTGTATGGTCCCCAGCCTTTAATACTTCCCTTGTATACATGCCCAGTGTTTATTACTGCGCCTTTTATATGTGCCCAGCATTTATTACTGCCCCTTTATATGTGTCCAGCCTTTATTACTGCCCCTTGTATGTGCCTAGCCTTTATTTATCCCCTTTTATAAATACCCAGCCTTTAATAATGCCCCTTTATATGCGACCAGTCTTTATTACTGCCCCTTGTATGTCCCCAGCCTTTATTACTGCCCCTTTATATGTGCCAGCCTTTATTTCTGCCCCTTTAAATGTGCCCAGCCTTTATTACTGCCCCTCTATATGTATACCATGCCTTTATTACTGCTCCTTTATATATTCCCAGCCTTTATTACTGCCACTTTATATGTGCCCAGCTTTTATTACTGCCCCTTGTATGTGCCCAGCCTTTATTACTGCCCCTTGTATGTGCCCAGCCTTTATTAATGCCATTTTATATTTGCATATCTACATTTATTACCTGTCCCTCTTCCCCAGATTTCCCTCTTCACTTACCTTTACTGTATTCCTCTTTCTTCTTCCTCCTCCCCGGAGCACTCTGCGGTGATCTCCACTGTGCCTTTTTATTCTATCTATTCTAAGCACTAACTATGTGACCTCCCTAGACCACCAGGGACCGGTTTAAAACCCCCAAAACAGCGGTGTGGCCCAGGGGGCATGTGCCCCCATGCCCTCCGGCTCAGCCCGCCATTGTTGCGAGTTAAGTCTGACATAAGGTCACATGGTCTTTGCTATACAACAATAATTACTGAAGTCTTTTTACCCTGCTTTTTACATTAAAGGCTGCTTATACTCCTTGGGCCTGATTCAGACCTACGCTCGTCTGCGTAGCGTGTTCACGCCGAACGTACCACCGATGCACAGCAATAGGCACTCCCCTTGCTCGTACCTAGTTTAGCTTCCATACGCTCGGCAAATCCTACCCTAACCTTTGTATTCGTACCCGCGGTCGTCCGTACGTTCATTCCGTATTAACGAAGCTTAGCATGCCCATACTGTATGATTTAAATGCCTCACCCTGGCCTCGGTGTGTGGTTACGGATTTCATATGGCAGGCACGCACCCATGAGCGGTAATACGAAGCGGTTACGAATAAGGCACATATGCTAAGATTTTCAGAGCGTAACATGAGCTTATCATCTGCCCCGCGCATGCACAGTAAGTACAAATGGTCGTTTTTACGCTTACGACCGCCGTATACCCGCACACGAGCGTAGGTCTGGATCAGGCCCCTTGAGCCCAAAATCAGCCCTGTTAACAATGTTATCCTATTTTCTGCCCTATTAGCTAGACACATTGATACATTTTTTAGTCTCTTTATCCTTATACACATCTTGCAGATAATAGTAAAGCATGGTTCATCATAGTTATTAATTAGTGTTAAACCAAAAATAACTACCACTTGTTTCATTTCTTGCAGATTGAATGCATAATTTTTCCCTAACTGCAAACTGTGACTTACCTACTTCTTATTGATTTGCACATGATTAAACTCGAAAATCTGACATCACTATATACAATTCAGTCATTTTTGTGATGGCAGCATGATTAGTTCAAATGGATCCTATCTAAGATTGCTAACATAATCTGAACTATTCCTCAGCAGGTATAAATCAATCATTACTCAAATCATCAGAATGATTGAATTCTGTATAGTAAAGCATGTCTCC
The DNA here is from genome assembly GCA_011038615.1 of Limnodynastes dumerilii. Taxonomy (NCBI): domain Eukaryota; kingdom Metazoa; phylum Chordata; class Amphibia; order Anura; family Limnodynastidae; genus Limnodynastes; species Limnodynastes dumerilii. Next base: position 839 of record WWET01000869.1, on the reverse strand, counting down.
TGTATTACCTCGAACTGATGTGCTTACTTTTTTTTTTTTTTTAGCAAGGCAGAAATAGTAAATTATTCTCTCTCAGTCTGGAAGTCTGTGAACTGAAAGTTAAATGATGCATCAGAAGGTGTTCTTCACTTTCGGGGCTGATTTGAAGTTGAATATAAGTTCAACTCATGTCCATACAAAGGTAGAACAAAATAAATTAAAATGTAGAGTTTAAGCACCACCTAAAGTACAAGGTGCAAGATATTTATAATAAAGTGTGCCAATAATGTGCTCTTTGTGATAGCAGGGGGTGTGATTGTTATGGGGCATGGAGGATAGGGGGCACTATGGCAGTTGCAAAACCTACACCCAGTGCCCGGAATTTCGTATAGTGCTGAGCGCTATTAATGAATACATTGCCAGCAGCTACACAATGTGCATGCACTAGATGGAGGGTGAAGTGAGAATCCAATGCCCCTATCCAGACTCGGGACCCTGAAGGGTTCATATAAGAGTGTTGTCTATTTAAAGCTGATATGTAATTCTCATAATGAATAGCATGATGAAATATGCCCTGAAGGGCAACAGCAACATCCTTAAATTATTTTCTTGGATAATAAGATAAGATAATGAACTTTTTAGTGAATGTTTCTATATATTGGTTTGTATATTGTATTGAGCTAGAAAGAGTGGGTTAGTCATTTTGGAAAGAAGTTGACAACTTATTATTGCTTTTAAGGTATGTATGTAAAGCTATTAGGGTCAGTTTATGAGAAGCAGTCTTAAATGATCTGAGCATATAGGATAGATCCAGAACCGCGAGTGCTAATGTGATACCCCTGCAAGAGGAATAATTTTTT
>WWET01000868.1:490387-502255 GCA_011038615.1 Limnodynastes dumerilii | reverse complement strand
TGTATATATATATATATATATATGTATGAACTTCTATAGAATATATATAAATAAATAATAAGATATACCCATTCCAATCATGCCACCCTCTTATGCATCGGATTGTCCTCTCTGACTGCAGGTAATATTGATATAATTTATTAGTGTCTGTCTTTAATATTTTATGCGAAAATACCTTGTCTGAAGTTCGTAAGCCAAAGTCCCTCGCCAGGAACTGCTGAATGTAGTTCTCTTCTAGAATATATAAAAATATCTACCGGTCAGCTTATATCAGTTTATATAATTTCATAGTGTGTATGCTAGACTCATTTTAACAAACAAAAACAAAACATTTCTGACCGACAATCGGATTGCTAAATTTACATAAACAATCCGACCAACTCTATTAGGATAGTACAGCGCAGTCTCCAGCATTTGTGCCTTGACTCATATTGTTACTGGCTGTGAAGGGGCACATAACAGTTTAGGTTTCAATCACACTTTGTCACTCGCTTCCTTGTACATAGAGGTGTAATGGTGCAAATACAGGGACAGGCGAATTCTCTCACCCAGGACTTCATAGAAAGCCGCTCGCTCTGCCGGTTGCAGGTGTAGACGCTCCCTGGGTGGCTGCTCCATGTGTCTCCGCTTCCCATGTTGTGGCAGAGACGTGGTTGCTGGGCTGCTGGGGGTTATACAGAGAGATTAGGTTGAAAACTGGTGAATGGTGAAATATAACATTACAGATTTCTTTCTTTCTATCTTTAATAGAAACAGATTCCTTCCACATATGTGTATCAGCCATTGTCATCTGCATGTAACATGTCACATTTATGTCCCCATTTTTTGTCATCCTGACCTTCTCTACTCCTGTCACATCAGCTGTCTGTCAGAGGGATACAGGAAGAGCACCATGCTAGTGTCATGTACAATGACCCTGTCACCTGACATCCCCATCAGTACACATAGCAGTAATATTATATGTAAGCTGTGTCTATAATGTTACCTCTCTATAGTATACTTGAGTTTATTTTATAGCTGAATTACTGTAATACACAATGTTCTACTTACTGCTGTCCTCAATGTCGTTCTGCGGGTCCTCTCTTTCTCTTCCTTCGCTGAGCCTGAGAAGAGGGGCCCGCTCCTGGAGAAGTTCTAGACGAGAAGGAATTATAAAGAGGAATGAGACCTTTGTATCTGTGTGTTGTCTATCAGTTACTATTGATCTTTCTGTTATAACCAGCACTAAAACTCTCCATACTCTAGACCAGGGATGGCCACACTTTCGGACTTAGGGATCTACTCTAAATTTTTAATTTTTTTTTAGATCTACCATAGTCCAAAATAATCATAATGGAATACTTTTTAGAGGGCTATGAGCCAATGAACAAATAAAACAAACTAAACATTAATTATAGCCTAATTAAAGGGTGTTTTGCACAAAAAGTTATTGGCAATGTGAAGTTGATGTATGAGGCTGCATGTCTTGTGTTTACTTGCTAAATGATGATTTCAAGTTAGTTAGGCATATATGAAGGCAGTATTCCCCATAATGTGCCTGCAGCCCCACTCAGTGTTCCCCATCATGTGCCTGCAGCCCCCTCAGTATTCTCCGTCATGTACCTTCAGCCCCCTCAGTACTCCCCATTATGTGCCTCCAGCCCCACTCAGTATTCCTCATCATGTGCCTGCAGTCCGCCTCAGTATTCCCCATCATGTGCCTCCAGCCCCCCTCAGTATTCCCCATTATGTGCCTCCAGCCCCCCTCAGTATTCCCCATCATTTGCCTTCAGCCATCCTCCCTATCCCCCATTTTGTGCCCCCAGCCCCCCTCAGCATTCTCCATTCTCCATCATGTGCCTCCAGCCCCCCTCAGTATCTCTTATCATTTGCCACCAGCCCCCTCAGTATTCCTGATCATCATCTGCCTGCAGCCCCCCTCAGTATTCTCCACATGTTTCTCCAGCCTCCTCCCTATTTACTTACCTTGTCTTCCTCTTCTGTGGCATACGGATCGTGCTGCTCCCTTCTCCCTGTGGCGTTGACAGATGGGGGACCGTATTCAGACTACCGGACGTATGGCATATACGTTCAGAGTTTAATGTTTTTTACTATGCACATGTGTAGTAAATTTTTTACGTAATCTACGTATCTTTTCCTTACATAGATTGCGTATATGCACCCTATGTAACTGCTGCAGCAGCACATACAGGAACGTCCTGAATAAGCGCTGCAGTCTCCATAGCGGGTCACGTTGGCCCTGGCAGCACATCCCGCCCGCCGCAGGGAGAAAGGAGCAGAGCGATCGACTGGTCACAAGTCCGTGGGTGACCAGTCGATCACGATAGACTGTTTGGCCACCCCTGCTCTAGACTCTATTACTGAACTGTCTTACAGGGATATTACTTTGCAGCACTCACCACATGATAGAGTGAGAGGAAGAAATCATAGAAATACAGTGTAAATAATATTCACCATAATGTCACCTACCATTGGGCCAGATCCAGACCTAAGTTCTTATTACGTTTCCTCTCATAGCGTATTTAGGCTAGAATAAGTACTATGCGCTCCCCTAGGCACTCCCCTTGCTCGTACGTACTTTGCTCGTTTTACGTTTACCAAACCCTACCTTAACTTTTTAAAGCATAAGTACGGACATACGTAATGGATTCACGTACGTAACGGCCTAACCAGGCCCATATTGTACAATTTATATGCCTCCCTCCGCCTTCAAAGCATATTTCCGGGTGTCGTATGGATGACCCGCCCCTTCATTCGTAATTACGCTGATAGTCTGTACGTTCAGAGTTATGTTGCGTAACATCTGCTGCACGCTTGTGCAATACATGCAAATAGGCGATTTTACATCAGCAGCTAGCGTACTTAGGTCTGGATCTGGCCCATTGGGCCTGATCCAGACCCACGCTCGGTGCGTTTTTACGCTGAACGCAAACGTAAAAACGGCCATTTGTACTTACTGCGCATGCGCGCGCCAGATGTTAAGCTCATGTTCTGCTCAGGAACTCTGAGTGCATGGGCCTTGAGCGTACCAGCTTCGTTACTACGCTGGAGAGGGCGTGCCTGCCATATAAAATCCGTAAATACGCACCGAGGGCAGGGTGAGGCATTTCAATCGTACAGTACGGTCATGCTAAGCGTCGTAAGTACGCAATGAGCTTAAGGACGCCCGCAGTTACAATCAGAAAAGTTAGAGTAGGGTTTGCTGAGCGGAAGAAGGCAATAGTAAGTCAGACCAAGGGGAGTGCATCGTAGGTATGCCGGCGTAAGTACGCTATGCACATGAGCGTTTCATGAGCGTAGGTCTGGATCAGGCCCATTGGGCCTGATCCAGAACTACGCCAATGCGCTGTGCTTACTAAAGCACAGCGTATCGGCGTTCACTCTCCCAGACACTCCCCCTGTGCGGGCGTATTTTCCCTGGCTTACGCCGGCTGAAGGCTAACCTAACTTCAGCCGGCCTAAGCAATGGAAAATACGCTCGCACAGGAGCGTTGTTACGCTTTGCCCTCCCTCCTTCCCTCATTAAACTAACTCCCCCCGGTCACCTTAACTAACCTTAACGTAGTAACGCTGGGGGACTCCCCCTCCAGCGTCACTACGCTGTTCCTTTGATCGGGCGTTGCCGTAGCTATGCCGGGCAACATCTGCCCGGCGCATGCGCAGATCGGCTTTTCAGCCGATCTTACGCTTACGCCCGCCATAGCTAGTACGGCGGGTGGATCAGGCCTATAGTTACTAGAACACCAGCCAATGCAGCCAAGAGGACAAGAAGACTTCAGTTGGTATTAAACGGTGGTTTTTGTTTAGTTTTCTCTTTAAGGAGTCTATAATATATATATATACGGCTTTGGAGAACAGTGAAATAAAAATGTACCCCCCCTAATAACCTGAAAATGTACCCCCCCTAATAACCTGAAAATGTACCCCCCCTAATAACCTGAAAATGTACCCCCCCTAATAACCTGAAACGCCCAGGCTTCTTCCACTATATTATTCCAGTCAAGCGAGGTGAGGGGGTTGTTGGACACACAGGGAGTCCTGCAGGAATCCCGAACGGGAATTCTGGGTGTCGTCAACACCTTCTACTCTCGCCTCCTCTCTGAGCAGCCACTTATTCGAGATAAGATGGAGCAGTTCCTGAGGGATACACCCGGTATTTGTTGTCTGCATGGTACTCTTGATGGCTTGGATGGTGATATAACAGTGGATGAGGTCAGGACTGCTATAGACTCCCTGTCTATGAAGCGGGCCCCAGGACCGGATGGACTGACATCCGAATTTTTTAAGACTTTTTCGGATGTCCTGGCCCCTCGCCTCATGGAAGTGTATAATGAGTGCCTGGGCGAGGGCTTGCTCCCTCCCTCCATGAGGACCTCTGCTCTTATATTGCTGTCTAAGGGAAAGGACCCGTCCAGGATTGAGAACTGGCGCCCCATCGCCCTTCTCAATGTGGACCGTAAGATTCTGGCAAAAATACTGTTTAGCAGACTCTCGGCTGTTTCGGAGCTGTTGTTGTCTCCCTCTCAGCATTGTACCGTGAAGGGTCGTGGCACCTTTAGTGCTGTCCTCGGTGTCCGGGAGGCTGTAGAGCGATGTCGTGCTGAGAGGCTTGGCAAATATCTGCTGGCACTGGATCAGTCTAAGGCTTTTGATCGTGTTAACCACAAGTACCTCTGGGCCCTGCTTAGATGGTATGGTCTTCCAGAGCGGTTAGTCAATTGGCTAGAGGTGATATACAGAATGCAAAAAATTATAAGATTCAATGGGCTGCGTTCTCCTTCAGCTGCAAACCTTCCACCTAGAGGTATATACCTCAAAAACCTCTCAATTCCCTGTCTAAATAGATAGACTGGTATATGTAATACAGAAAAAAAACAAGGTGAATGGATTTTTGCGCTAAAGTGATTCTTATATAGTCTCAGTACCTTCTAAAGTTCAGTCTTGATTCATATATAGTTCTCAAGTCCCACAGGTAAGATATTGTGTATTTTCTTATTTTGTCCTCTAGTGGTAATGGCAGTCCTTTAACAGTAACAGTCATAGTTTCCATTATAGTTTCATCTAGAGTTGCAGTTACAACTCTATATATTTTTTCTTTTTCCACACATATTCACTTCCACATCCCTTATTGTTTCCACAATATAGCATATTATATCGGGGGGCACTTAAAGTCACACTTTTTCACCTCCACCATTTTGGTTTTGTTTTTATTTGAGACACCTCACACATTCACATTATCCGTTCATTTTATATTATCCATTTAGAAGATGGTGGAACTTACTGTTCCCTCCATTTGGTAAATGGGGGACCTTAGGATCCATCACCACTCACCATCACTACACCCATTAGATCACATATTCTACTTTGGCCCACATTTATGGTTCCACACATATCCCACACACACTTTTTTCCTGTAATTCCATACACTCCTATATCGCATACAGACTCACACACATTAGGTCACACATTTTAAATGCACTTTCATTCACAATAATTCTAACTTTGCCGTATTACATATTTTCAAATTTTTTCTGTTTCACATCAATTGATCTTCGCCTATAGGTCCCTTTTTTACACTTCACATTTCACACAGTTAAGGTTCCATTACAGTTTTACCACCATGGATGCTCCTTGTTTTGAAGTACGTAAGGTTTAGATTTAGATAAAGACATCACCGTTATCACTTTAATAGGATGAATATGATAGTCCAGTGGGGGACCATTGGCTATCAATGGAATGGAGAGGAATTGTGCAATGTTGTAAGTTTATTTACTATGAAAATAGGGACCTTTAATCATAAGACTCAACCCCCTTTGAGATAAGGGTTTAAAGGGTTATGGGTATTTATAAGAAGGAAGAGTTTTTTAGAATCACAGAACCATGTGATATATGGCGCTGAAAAGGTTAAATTTATCACAAAGATTATTAATGAAAATGGGAATAGAAGAACTAATGCTCTGATAGAGTAGCGACTAACTTGCATCTATGTAAAGATAGATCTTATCCAGCTAAGGTGAAGAGCATGATTGATGGCATGATTGAACATACGGCGCCGGAAAGGTTAAATCAATACGGCCACTAAAGAAAGGAAGTAACAAAATAACTAACATTCTAATAGAATAGTTTTAACAGAATAGATACTAAGTTGCACTTTTGTGCAGTATGTTTCTTCTTTTACATAATTAAGGAGAATATGAATATCGAGGCACGGTACCAATTAGATAAGAAATGGAAGTGTGTTTGTTTACATTTGTACACACACACGAGTTTCAAAAATGTGCTGCATTTATTCAATACTTTTTAATCATAGACGGAAAACATAGGCATTAAAAATGATGCAAGTTGCAGCAAAAAGATATTTTGAAAATGGAGGAACAGTGAAGAGAATAGAGAGATTTTAAATGGATTCGGCAGGAAGAGGCAAGGTTTAAAAGACGGCAGATTCCTTCTGGGGGTTATACCTTGAAAAAGGACACAACGTGTCCAAAACGCGTCGGTGAGTACCCCCAAAATTTGTTTTGTTAGAACAAATTCATCTATATGCTGGAATTGTTTTGTTTTAATAAAGTATGCAGTTTTTAAAGAAAGAAGTATAAAATGTGGATTCTGTTTTGATGTATTGAGAGAGGATATTATTGGTACTAAAGAGGACCACCAGAGGGCTATATATAGACCGAGGGTCACACCTGGATATTTTGTCCCAGCCTCCCCCTTTTTTTGAATTCTAACATAAGGAGGAGAGTGTCATATTTTTTTTCCTGGAACAGGACGGGAGAGAGGACAGACAACAATTGAATTTATTCTACTACCACAGAAAGTGTATTTACAGGCATTGAACACAAGACACAATTGTGAGTATAACTCAATGGTTGGTTATGTGTTGGTTCATGTGACAGACTACACAGGGTGTGCTCTCTTTCCAATTTGTCTTTCATTGAGAGGAGAGGTCTGATCCGGAGGGAGATACGCACCGAATTCCAGAGAATATTTACCAAGGACCTGGAAAAGAAATTGATTTGAGCGTAAAACCAAAGAAACATGAAATGTGAGTAGGCATTTGGTTGGTTCCAGAGGGATAAATAAAAGTTAACATTACCACACATGATCTGTTTCTCTGTTTCCGGACGAAGTACGAGAGAAAAGGAAACATCATAAAAGGACTGCCATTACCACTAGAGAACAAAAGAAGAAAATACACAATATCTTACCTGTGGGACTTGAGAACTATATATGAATCAAGACTGAACTTTAGAAGGTACTGAGACTATGTGATTTACAGAATGGCTGAGAGCTTCCCTCTTGTTAATGGTTAGGTAGGCCCCGCCTTCGTGGTCAATTCAGGAGTCAGACAGGGATGCCCCCTGAGCCCCCTCTTGTATGTGTTTGCAATCGATCCCTTTATCCGGAGGGTGGAAGGCGACACTTTGAGGGGGGTGCTACTGAACCCGGAGAAACCATTGAAGGTGGTGGCTTACGCGGATGATGTCACTCTCGTCCTGTCCGATGTGGCAGAGGCGAGTCGAGTGGCAGAAGTGATCTGTACATACTCAGAAGCTTCTTGCTCTGTGGTCAACCAGGAGAAGAGTGAAGTTCTCTGGTTGGGGGAGGAGGGTGAGCAGTTTCCCCTTCCGGACACTTTCCCCCGTGCTAGTTCTGTAATTAAAATTTTAGGTATCAAATTTGGCCAGGGTGATTGTGCCCTCCTAAATTGGGGAGAAAGGCTGGAAGAAGCTTCTGCTAAGGTAGAGTGTTGGAAGAGATGGTGGCTGTCTCTTCGGGAAAGGGTGGATGTGATTAAAACTTACCTGCTTCCAGTATGTTTGTATGTCAGTTCAGCTACTTGTATATTTTGCCAGAATCTTTGTGGGCTAAGGTGTACGCAGTTTTCTTCCAGGTGCTCTGGGGGAATAGGCTGAACCTCATCAAGAGAATTGTGACCTACAGACCGAGGAGGGAAGGAGGCCTGGGTATGGTGAACCCAGTGACCTTCTATTTGACGACCTTTCTTACCATGCATCTCAAGAGTCTTGTCTTGGAGACTCCTCCTCGGTGGGTAGAGGGCTTCCATGCATGGGTGGGTCCCTTTCTCAGAGACTGGTTGAGTGGAGGGTCAGTGAAAAGCTTTCGAGTTCTGCTTGGGTACCTTCCAGCCTACGTGATCCTGTGTTTGAAGGTGACGAGGAGATGGCGACTGGAGGTGGCGGAAGTCAAAAGCTCCTCTAGAAGGGGGTTGGAGAGGAGAGTTTTGCAGGCCTACTTCTGGGAGCCCCTGTCACTGAAGGACTGCCCGAGTGATGTCTGCTCGGAGGATATAGCTCTTTTCACTGACGAGAGGATACCCCTGAAGCTCAGGAATGTCGCTTGGCTCTCCTTCCACGGGAAGCTCTATGTTAGGGGGAACTTGAAGTACAGAAATGCAGATGATCGTGGCTACCCAGGTGAGGAGTGTCCAAAGGAGGTGGAGACAATGGACCATTTCTTGCTGCAGTGTCCTTTTAACATAGAAGTTTATCGTAGAGTTTCAGGTGCCTTGGGTCTTCTGTACCTTTCGGGTCTTAGTTACCCTGAGTGGGTCTACGGAGCACACAGGAGGTGGAAGCAATTTGATTTGGTCTCGCTTTTCCTAGTTAGCGTAGTTGTTAAGATAGTTCACATGGAACGTACGGTGTCAGGTGTCCATATGACAGAAAGTCCTCCCTGTCGAGGTGGTGGTGGGTGACATTCTGCACGAGGTGGGTAAAATTCGGGATATGGAGAGGCGGAGGATGGATGCTCTCAGGTGGGCCAGGCTCTGGCGCAACCTGAAACCCCCTTAGTGGGTAGCTGAAGTCTGGAAACTTCTCCATTTGTCACTATTCTATTCTGTCCACTCCTCTAGATTTTGTTTTTGTGTGGAATGTTATTTTTAGTGTTGTGGCTTACATACAGCTAAAGGACCCCTTTTACTTCTTCTTTGCTTTTGGGTAGGTTTAGATTGAAGAATTAAGAATCCTCTCCATATAGATTTATATTTATTATTTCGTGTTTTATTATTATTTATATTCTATCTTCTGTGAAGCATATGGGCATTCTCCCTATGGGAGAATTTATTCGTGCCTTCTGTGAAGTGCCAATTTTATTTTCTACATGGAGATTAATGTTTAAGTTTACTTTCGTTTGTTTAAGATGTTATGTTAGGTTGCAATTTTTTTTTCAAATAAAAAACATAACCAGGACTGAGGGGATATTACTATGGAGAGAGATAGGGTGTATGGTAACAGTGCTCAGTGCTGTGTATGATCAGTCACACAGCAGTGTTACTACCAGGACTGAGGGGATATTACTATGGACAGAGACAGGGTATAGAAAAAATTGGTTAAAACACTTAAAACCCCCTCCTTTTCAATAACCCGATTATAAACCGAGATATTATAACAACATAAAAAACAACAACAGTTACCCAAGTATCTTCTCAAGCACCCCCTCCTTAATAACACAGTCCCAGTCTTCAGTAATAATTCTTGCAAATGTCTCCACAACCCTCAAGGTAGAAACACAGGAAGGACGACATTGTGCAGCCAAAAACAAATACTCAGGTAAGGAAGAATTCAAAGGTACTACTCACACTTTTGTATATAAAGACAAAAAGAGAAAAAGCTCTAGTGCAACACCTTCAAGCATCGGCAGAAATCAAATCTAAAATGCCCACTCACATTTTCATCTTTCTTTTCTCAGCTTCAATAAATATTCTTTGTATGATACTCCTCAGTGTAGTGATTTATTTATCTCCTATAACAGGGCACTCCTTAATTATTCAAAGTTTTTTATTCTTCCATAAAACACATAAAAACGGTATTGCTTATAACCTCAAACAGATTCTTTAAACAAATTATTTAAAATATTTTCTCTCTTCTCCCCTTTCTTTTCATAAAGAGGGGGAGAAATACCCCTGCCACCAAGATGTCCCTCTATTCCTATGCTCAAAGATGATATAAACCTATATATCCGGGGATCAGTTAGCGGGGCCCCTATACTGAAAACTGGGTAGGTTAGAACACAGAAACAGTTGAACTATCCTGGATATGCAGATACACTACTACTCCCAATCCCGACGCGTTTCAAGTTCAAGAGACAGGATGTAGACATACCTCCCAACATTTGAAAATTCGAAAGAGGGACAAAATTTTGCGGCCTTGTAGAGGGGGTGTGTTTTGTACCATCCAGTGGGCGTGTCTGGGAAAGTGGGTGTGTTTTGAACCGCCCAGACCAGTGGGTCTAGTGCCTATGCCTTTTATTTAATAACCATCCATATGTCTGCCCCTTATTATTTGTCCAGGATTCACAAGTCCAGCCTCCATACTTGCCTTTTTATTTGTCCAATCTCCATGTCTGTCCCTTATTATTATGTGCACCCTCCCAAGGGAGCCCTGTATTACCTGTATTGTGTGGTGTAAAGCCCTGTCGCATTCACAGCATGGCATACACGGTGTGGCAGTGGCTTTACAGAAAAAACAACAAATTTGCCCCGAGAGTCTGATTTCTCGGGACAAGTTTTGAGGCAGGCGGGACAGCCTCCTGAAAGCAGGACTGTTCCACTGGATTCGGGACACTTGGGAGGTCTGTTATTGTTCCATAAATAAAAGTAAATTAACCCTTGAGGTACTCATGATGCTGACTGCACTTGGTATGAAGCAAAACTAGACTCCATCCAAAAAGAGTTGCATGGTAGAGGACCAGAAGAGGGGAAACACCCAGAGGCATGCTAAAGAGAGGTCTAATAAGGGCCCAATTCAATAAAAGTGACCAGTATACAGACCAGTGAGAGAAACGGGCTGGTATTACCTCCAGCACAGGTGATTGGCCTCATTCATGATGACTTACATGGAGCATAATGTTCTCATAATGGAGGCTCCAGACTTATAGAGGAGCTTATTGTACAGACAGACACCCCAGTGATGGAGCAGGGACAGAGAAACTCGTCCTGCCATTTATGTATGGGAAGGGAAAGGTTTAATATGGACACTGCTGGAGATGATCTGCATAGAGAAGACAGGATTAATGTGGATACTGAGAGAAATGATCTGCAGGAAGAGGACAGGGTTAATTGGGACACTAGTAGAGACAATATGCAGGTAAAGTACAAGGTTAATGTGGAGAATGGGGGAGATAATCTGCAGGGAGTGAACATGGTTAATGTGGAGACTGGATGAGACAATATGCAGGGAGAGGACAGGGTTAATGTGGAGAATGGGGGAGATAATCTGCAGGGAGAGGACTTGAGGACATGATGCTGACTGCACTTGGTATGTCAGAGCCATTGTTATGACTGTTAGTCTCCCTAGTCCTTTTGCTGTCTGTATTCATCCACAGCTAACCACAGCCCATGCAGGACAAGCAAAGCATGTATTAGGGGCCCCCAGGCCACTCACCAGTCCAGAGCAGGGCAGTGGCAGCAGGGGAAACACGCTGCATACTGGCTTGGTGCATTCAGACTCAGGGGGCCGGATTTAGAGCTCCGGCCGCAATGCAATTGAGGCCGGAGTTCTGCGAAAAGTGCTACTGCGCATGCGCAGTAATTTTGCAACGTAATCTACGTTACTTCTTGCAAAGTAGATCGCCTACACGCGGTTTTAAAGACCGGCCCAGGAACTCCGCAGTGGTGATTTCCTGTGTGTGGAGCTTCCGCTATCAGATCGTCACAGCACCACCTGCTGGACAACTGGCTCATTGCTACTGAAATAAATGAAAAAAAAAATTCTTCTCTGCTTATTGGGACAGTGGGACAGTGCCCTGAAATCGGGACTGTCTCGCACAAATCGGGATAGTTGGGAGGTTTGTATATATATATATATATATATATATATATATATATATAAAGAAAAGCACTGC